>JAODAL010008202.1:60000-119591 GCA_025379985.1 Phyllomedusa bahiana | reverse complement strand
AAGAAACATCTCGAGCAAGCTGAGACACCCCACAAAAATCGCTGTATAAAAATCATTTTTCAGTAAGAGTTCAGCCGCGGCCACCTTCCCTGATACACAGTGAGAGGAGTGTGAGCTCCCGGCGTCGCGCCCTGGACTTATATAGTGCGTGAGTCACAGAATCCCGCCGTCTCTGATTGGCTTCACCTCTGCACATGTCTTTGCAGGCTATGCCCTTCTTCCTCCCAGAGTGCTTTGCCCCATTAGCGCCATGTGCTCGCAGCCATTTTATAAATCAAAGCACATTTCCCGTTCACCCGAAGTACCCCAAAGTTCGACTTCGTTCCGAACCGAAGTTTTCCTGAAATTCTAAACGAATTCCACTTCGTTAGAATCAATTCGCCCATCTCTACTGGCCGCCAAAATGACAGGAAGCGCCGAAAATGGCGCGATCTTAATAGATAATGCACAGATTTTAACCTAATTTATCGCATGATATAAAAATTTCGATCAACATAAAAACTGTGCCGATTTCAACTTTGTCGATAATAATCGCTCAACACTAGTGGTGATGTGTTGTCATGGTATGGTGGCGTTTGGTTTCAGTGGAATTATTGATAATTTTAGCCTTTGGATTCTGTTCTTTTGTAGCGGTGCAATTTGGAAACCCTGTAGAATCACTATTTTTGGATTTTATATATATAATATATATATATATATATTATATATATATATATATTTAATATATTTAAATCTTTAACTATAAACTATATAAACTAAAATATATATATCTTTAACTATAAAAATGTGTTATTTGGGGGGGGGACAAATATCTTTAGACCTGGAATTAGGTGAGGGAGGCTCAGAAGACCCAGTGCCCCATCTTGATTACAGATTACTGTGAATATGTCATCACAGTGGTCTGTAGAATTTGTACAGTCTGTACAGGTGGCGGAGACAGCGAGGTAAAGTGGGCCCCTAAAATAAACTCCTCCGGTGGGCCCTAGGCACCCCAGCCCGACACTGTACAGCTCCCCAGTATCAGATCTACAAATAAAAATATCATGGAAAGCAAGACAATTAGGGTAATTCCTTGTGCCCTGCCAGATCACAAAAATGTCACCTATAAATTGTGAGGGTGATATTTATCATTTTTATATATTTATATGATTTTTATATACTTTTTAATCATTCTTTGTTCTCAGTTAGTATGTAATGACTAGAGGTATACATAGATATATTGATTAACTAGAAAGGAATTTTAGACTTCATTACTGGGTCTCTCTTCGATAGACAAGCTGTTTCTGTGATTGAGAACATATAGTTTGGATGTTCAAAAGGGATGAATTATTACTTTTTGGACATAGAAAAGGAGACTTAAAGGGGTTTTCTCACTACACAGATTCATCTTACCTCAGTCCTGTTTTCTGTTTTATTTTTGAATTCAGGGGTGTGTTTACTTTCATCTACTGGCTACTACTGGTCTGCAGTGATGAGCTGCTGAGAACATCAGGTCTGCAGCTATAGCAACAACTACTGGAAGCCTACCAGGAGAGATCGACCTATAGCACCCTGAGGAACCGATGCAGCCCATACAAGAAGCAATATCTAGAGATAGGTAGGACACTGTTAATGGACACATATTGCAAAGTGACTTGTCTTTGCAAGATCTTTAACATAAAGAGCAATCCTTGTAGTGAGATAACGCCTTTAAATCCCAATAATTTATAGTATAATCGGAATGAATAGACTTTAGTAAGAGATGATATCATTATCTCTTGCCTTTTGTCTCTTCAAGTATACGTCAGAGGCGTAGATTATTTAAATATGTGTAAGTTTGTGGACAAATGGGAAACTAGCTTGTGACTTAAACTGTTTGGCTGATGCACTCTAGCAGAAGAAGAAGGGGCTTTTGGGTTATAAAAAGTCACAGCTTTCTTGGAGTCGGGTGGGGACATCTTTGTATATGACACATGCTGTTTACTCTTTTGCCTCTCAATGCTTGTATTGTAAATAAATCCTGGATATTTTTACCTTTAACTGATTTTTGATTTCAAAACCCAATCAGCATCTGAATGCTATTTTGGTGACTACAATTACTGGCAACCATGTGAGGCTCAGACGAACAGATTTGGGCATCCGCACAACGAAGCTATGATCGATACTTGAACAGCAGATTAATACACAGCTGCAATAAAGATAAGATATATATTTTATATCTTCTTACAATATATTCTGTCTCTTCAAGTATTGCTTCTCTGTGTCGGCTGTTCCGAATCATTATAGTAAGTCTGGTCCTTGATAAATATATGAAATGATGTGATTGTGGTTCAATTCTATACATGTATATGTGTGCTCTTTGAAAAGTGATTGCATGTGAATGGATGATTAACGATTGAATATATATATACATATATATAAATATATATAAATAGACGGTGTCTGAACGGAAGGTGTTGAATGCAACTTTGCTCTGATTGCACTGCAACCTTTGTGTGGCAATTGGTTTCAATGAAATTGGATGAAAGGTGAAAGGTCATTGTGCTGAGTTTGTGGAGAAACTTGTGAAGCAGTGTGTCCTGAATGTGTGAGCAGGCTGCAGTGTGTGTGTATTGAGGTAAATTCCTGAGAGAGGGGCACTGAACATCTCCAGGGATTAATAGAGCAGAATAGGTGTTGACCGCACAGTGATTTCGATTGGTGTATACTGCTGTTCATATTGAAAATTTTGGTAGTTACAGAGAATAGTGATATTGTGATTGATAAGAGAGAGGGATATTGTTCCAACCCTTCTGGTTAAGCCAGAAAGAAAAGATCATTGCATTTTGTCTCAGGTAGGAAAGTCAGGGCTTTTTTGTTTTTGTTTAAAAGTTAGTTGAACCCGAATGGACAAGACTATGGGTATAGCCAGAGATAGGAAGAACTAACTGGGGTGTGACAGCACCATAGAGTATAGCCCATTAGGGTGTAAAGTGCTGTGAGTGAGCCAGACCTAGTGGGCGGAGTTATTTTGGAATTGAGTAATGGGTAACTCGTTGGGCAGTGAGAAGGTATCTCTGAAAGGAAAGGCTGCAATATCCAAAGTGGAAGAAAGAATGGGAAAATAAGCAGTTAAAAATAGTCAGAAATTATTGAAGAAAGCAGAACTGACAAAAGAAGGGTGCTTAGATAGTGATGTATGGCAAATTTTGTGAAAGGACCACAGAGGATGGTTGGCTGATAATGATTTGTCTGAAGAAGCAGAGAAATGCGAGAATGTGTCTAGGGAGGTATGACAAGGAGGATGCAGAGAGACCAGTATAAGAAATCATATATGTTATGAATGTTATAAGAATAATGATTATGACGATAAAAAGGATGATAAGACTGACAAACTTCCTATTAAGATGCAACCAACCTATATTGGACTTGTCTAGTATGCCACACCCAGAATCCAGAGAGAAGGGAGACTTGTGTAAGTTGTGGGGCACCCTGACCAAAATCCAGGATTGGCCTGTATCTCAAGTAACTTGGGGGCAGATGGGACCTATGGCTCCTTCTGCTGCATTTAAGGAGTAGAATATTCCCCTTGTGACCCCTGCACAAAACATTTTGGCAGGGGTACCCACACCACTTACAATCCTAGCTATATGGCAGGGCTACAGTAGGACCAGTCAGGTTTTATCAAAATCTGGGCATGCTATACCCCCAGATGCAGGATATAGAGGAGGGAACAAGATATTTCCCCTACAGGGTCAGGTCCTTGCCCAAGAGCCACAAACTGTTCAGGTAACTGAGTATAAACCATTAAGTCCAGGAGACCAGTTAGCTATGATTAAGCAGCTTCCTGACCCAGAAACATCTCCTACACAATAAGCTAAGGCATTGGCTCAGATCCAGGCCACCTATAAAAGTACTAGTCACATTCTTGGATAAGTATTTGAGCCCCATAAAACCTTGAAAATGTCAAGGGAAGGTTGTGGGTGGTTGCACACAGGATCATCAGGAGAGCAATATTGTCAACTGATTAGGAATTAGGCACAAGGAAAGCAGAACAGTCAGTAAATCTAACAGATGTGACCCAAGAGAAGGGAGAGAGAGTTGATATTTTTTTGGGCTAGATTGCAGATGTGATGGACAGACATAGGGTACTCCCCAAGAGTTAAACTGGATGTTAGGATACTGGGTACAGCTTTCATAGATGGACTGCAAAGACCCATAAGAGATAGGGTGACCCAAGCTAGACCAGAGTGGCTTGGCATGGATCCTATTAGAGGTAGCAAAAGGATTAGAACAGGATTTAGCAAGAAAGTCTAAGGGGACAGATGTGGGAGGCCAGGGCATGTGAAGAGACTTTGCTGTTACCTTCACCCCCTCCCCTCCCTCAGATACCTCCACCTACTGAGAGGGGGATTTACATGAACAATAAGCAGTCAGCAAGCCAGGGTATAATGTGCATGAAGTGAAAGTTTCTTCTTCTGTTGGACCAGCACCCATGGTGCAGATAACCCTGGGTAAAGGTAGAAAATTAGACTTTCTCTTAAATTCTGGTGCAGCTAAAACTATCATGCCCATGACTGATCTGTTTCCCTATGAGATAACTGATGATTTTTATAACTTGTATGGGTTTAAATGGTAATCCCATAAATAGTCTCCTAACCATACCACTACAAGCTGAGATCCACACAGGAGATGGGAGGGTTCCATCCTCACATAAGATTCTTATATGGTTCCAAGTCAATGACACAGCTTCAGTAAATATCTTTGTAGCACATGTTCTTCAGGCTTTGCAAGCTCATATTCATTTCAAGTCTGATGGGACAGTCACATTAACCACTGGGTGGACAGAGGAACAGATGTGTAAACTAAATGCCTGTGTGTTTTTAGATCCTGTACATATAGACAAAGCACTGACACTACTCAGCTTTACTTCACTTACAGCAGTGCCTGACAAACTCTGGGCTACCAGTAAGACGGACATAGGCAGATTAAGGGTGACCCCTGTAAATGTGCAAATCAAACCAGGTGTCATTCTACCACGCATAGCACAGTACTCCTTTAGCCCGACACAAGAAGCAGCCATTGGTCAGATAATTGTAGAGCTGCTGAAAGCAGGAGCTCTAAAAACATGTAACACCCTATTTTATCGGGTGAAAAAAAGGGAGCACCTGTTATCCCTGTGACATACCGGATGGTGCATGATTTAAGAGTTATTATTGCAATTACAGAAGTACTAAGTCCAGTTGTTCCCAACCCACATACTTTACTTGCTGAAGTACCCAATAAGACTACTCACAAACCCGGGGGCGTGGCCTGGATGGCAATGGGGCCAGTCGTGTGATTTAGGAGCTCCGACGGAGAATACCTGAAGCGGCTCAACTAAGCCTCATACTGTGCTGACAAAAGCAGGGCAGGACAAACAGGACTTTCCGACGTCACTTAAGAGCAGAACGAACCCGGAGCTCTTAACCGGGGCGATGGAACGTGCCCTGCATCATCCACAGCCTAGACGGGAGGAAGAGAGAAGTGCCCGGACACACGGTTAGGCACGGGATCCTAGACCAACGGCGCCTTCCAGCATCCTGCCAGCGATGACTCTCAGGATAGCGCGGACTTTGGCGGGAGTCTGCTGATAGCAGGAAAAGTGCTCCCTGAGGCGTACAAATGGCAGAGGCCGGCAGTAATTAACCTTAAGCCTGGGAAGCAGTAACCTGTGCCAGATAAGTCCTTTGCTGCAGCTGGGGACACTAGGGAAAGTTTTTTGTGGTTGCAGCTCTACTTTGCCCAATACCCTGCACATTAGTGGAGACAGCATTTCAATTTTAGACCTCTATTTCAAGCTGAAGAACTGAAAGGGTTAATGTCTGCTGCTCTCACATAATTATTGGCCCTTCTCTTCATTCCAGCTTTCTATTTCCCTCCTCTGGCTAAGGCCTAGCACACAGCCAACTTGTGATCTACAGCAGCAGCACATATAACGCACGCATGTACAAATCTTCCTTGTTCAACTTGAACAGTTACTCTGCTTAGGGAGATCCTCTGAATACCTTTAGCTCTCTAAACATACTCAATTTGTCAGTTCAATTTCGCTGTTCTAGTGGGTCCATACCCACTTTTCTGCCTGCAGTGAGAGTCAAGCATTTGAATTGTGAGCCTTTTATCAGCACTTACTTCAATCCTCCTTATATTCTATAACTCTTGAGCATCTCTGTTGAACATTAGAGTAGAGAGAGAGTGAAGGAGAAAAAGCAGAAGGGAAGGAGGTAAGAAAAAGCTTTCTACAGTTCTCGCAGCTGTTGTTACATGTTTACCTTTATTAAATGAAAAAAATGAGAAGCGCAGCAAAAAAGAATCCAAAATCAAAGCCTGCAAAGCTCACTGAGTTCTTTCAACATACCTCCCCTGCACGTCAACCTTTGGATGATCAGAATACATTTTCTCAATTATCATCTTCGCCATCTCATCCTGGGTCGGTGGATATGGCACCGCACGACGCATCTGTTCATCCTTCTTCAATGGAAGCCACTATGCGGAGACTTATCACATCCTTCCAAGATAGTCTGCAGAATGATTCTAAGCAGATGATGACAAAAGTAAAAACAGATATCCAATCCTTGGTCTCCAGGACCGACCACGTTGAGAAGAAAATGGTAGAATTTGCCACCTCACATAATTTATTGATCGATGCAAACGCGAAATTGGAAGAGGAGGTACAGCGGTTATCTTCAAAGCTTCTCGATCTGGAGGATAGATCCAGAAGAAATAATATCTGCATAAGGGGCGTTCCACAATCGGTTTCTTCTGAAGAATTGTCTCCCTTCTTGACTGACCTTCTTGCGATTGTGCTCCCAGAGGTGTCACAAATATAGCTTACGATCGATCACATTCACCGCTTGCCATAACCAAGACACCTGGCTCCCTCAATACCTCGTGATGTCATTGCCAGACTCCATGTTTTTAAGATCAAAGACTCTTTCCTGAAAGCATTGCAAAATCATCCTCCCCTTCCTACGAGACTTGCTAACATCTCAATATTTCCTGACCTATCGGTTGGAACGATGACTAAAAGAAGAGAATTTGCACCCTTCACTAAATTTCTACGTGATCACAACATTGCTTACCAATGGGGGTTTCCTGTGAAGTTAATCATAACTAAGGACGACACCACAACTACATGCACTACCCCATCTCACGCCGAGAAGTCCTCTCGTCTTGGGATCTGCTGTCTTCACCCAACTCCCCCCCCTGAAGAAACCTAGATCCAGACCTGAAGCTATCACCCCGCTTTGGTCGGAAAAACATAACTGATCCCGCCCTCGTTCTAATGACTGAACATATATACCTTTACTGCAGTTATTGACTCTCCTTTGTTCGTGACTCTTCTAAGTCTGTAGTTCTTACTTAATCTCCTACTTTTCCTAAAAGATAGGCGAAGACTTGCCTCAATTTTGCTTTCCGTAATCACGGAAACTTCAATTCGTTGCATTCTTTTTTTTCTTGTTTTAGGCAGATTTAATGTCTGCATTGGCTACTGTTTTTAGCTTTAACAGTTTGGTTTTCTGTTTTCATATTGTGTCTAACCAAAATGTTTTCTCAACCAGGTATTGCATGGTGAACATCAACAGCATGTATGGCATCTGTATTTTTTTGATTGTCCAGCTATGAGTATCAAATTTATGTCTTTAAACACTAACGATCTTAATTTCCCATTTAAACGCTCGCTATTGTGAAGGGACGTTTTGAAATCTCGTGCGGATGTGGTGTGTATCCAAGAGACACATCTGTTAAAAAAAGCCCCCCCAGACTGCACCATAAAAAATTTCCGGTCTCGTTCCACTCTGCTCTAGATTTTAGTATCAATCTTTATAAAATATACTTTTGCTTTTTCGCATATTAGGTCCATTATTGAACCTGGTGGCAGATATATAATTTTACAATGCACATTGAACTCGGTTGTATACACCTTAGTAGGACTTTATGCCCCAAATGTGCACCAACTTTCTTTCTTATCTAAAGTTATCTCTAAGGCTAAGAAGGTCCTTAAGGGACACTTGGTGATATGTGGTGACTTCAACATAGTAATTGACAAATCTAAAGACAGATCTAGTGGATGTTCCAAGTCTGCTCCAGAGCTTCACACCTTAGTTTTAGAAGAGAACCTGCGATATGCGCACCCAAGTGAAGTGGATTTTACTCACTTTTCAGCAGCCAGAAACTCCCATTCTAGAATTGACTTTTTCTTGCTTAACCGATAAGCACTATTGGCAGTGTCTAATTTGAATATTGGGTATAAAACATGGTCGGACCATGCACCGGTCTTTTTGACTTTAAGGGACCGTTCCCCATTCCCCTTTTACTCTCTGTGGCGGATTAATAATTGTTTCCTCAAATCTACTAAGAACACTGCAGACACTGCTAAATTACTTACTGAGTTTTTTTAGGTTAACTCCCCTTCAGCTCCCTCAGAAGAAGTTTTGTAGTACTCACACAAAGCCTATGTTAGGGGCATACTTATGAAAATTTCCGCTAGAGATAGACGTATTAGGGAAAAGCATATCAACGATATCCTAGATAAAATTAGACTCCTTGACTCTCAATTTAAACTTAACCCTCTACAGGCAACTAAAGAAGAATTGACCTCACTTCGCCATCAACTAAGTAACGTACAATTGCAACAGTATAAGCTTTGTTTAAATACATTGAAGTGGAACTTTTATTTGCAGGGGGATAGGCCAAGTAAACTTTTTGCCAAAAGAGTTAAAAATGTACAAGTCAAATCCAGAACCCCATATCTCACTCTCCCTAATAATGATAAACTTTATGACTAGAGATGGGCGAATCGATTCTAACGAAGTGGAATTCGTTTCGAATTTCAGGAAAACTTCGGTTCGGAACGAAGTCGAACTTTGGGGTACTTCGGGTACACTAAGTGTGCTTTTGATTGATAAAATGGCTGCGAGCACATGGCGCTACATGGGGCAAAGCACTCTGGGAGGAAGAAGGGCATAGCCTGCATGACATGTGCAGAGGTGAAGCCAATCAGAGACCGGCGGGATTCTGTGATGTCACCGCACTATATAAGTCCGGGCGCGACGCCGGGAGCTCACACTCCTCTCACTGTGCTCATCAGGGAAGGTGCTGCCGCGGCTGATAGCTCTTACTGAAGAATTGATTTTTATATAGCGATTTCTGTGGGGTGTCTCAGCTTGTCTCAGAGACTGTTCTCTTAATGTTCTATTTCTAATTTTTTTGGGGTATTGGATCTGAAATCCAGTGTGTGTCCACTGCAGCTGCATATACATTCAATATCCAAGTGGGATCTAAGCCAGTTCCTGTTGTATTCATTTAAAGAAACAGCGTTTTTACAATACAAATACCACTTCATTTTTGGCTGCTCAATTCTATTGCGCAATTTACATCCAGGGGTTAATTAAGCGTTGTTTTGCTGGTGTGCTGAAGCCAAGAAACCATCTTTTCAACGCAAAAATATATAAATTTTTCCTGTAGCCTAATTCACAAGCAAAGGTTAATTACAACTTTATCTCTTGTTGTGTGGCATAGAAAACATGCAATTGTACAACGCTACAAAGCTAGTAGATTGTGCGTCTCAATTATTTGTATCAATGTACATACAGGGGTTAATTAAGCGTTGTTTTGCTTGTGTGCTGACAAAAATAAACCGTCTTTTTCAACGCCAAAATATATAAATTTTTCCTGTAGCCTAATTCACAAGCAAAGGTTAATTACAACTGTATCTCTTGTTGTGTGGCGTAGAAAACACTCAATTGTAACACGCTACAAAGCTACTAGTTTGTGCGGCTCAATTCTTTGGCGCAATTTACATCCAGGGGTTAATTAAGCGTTGTTTTGCTGGTGTGCTGACCCCAAGAAACCGTCTATTTCAACGCCAAAATATATAAATTTTTCCTGTAGCCTAATTCACAAGCAAAGGTTAATTACAACTGTATCTCTTGTTGTGTGGCGTAGAAAACACGCAATTGTAACACGCTACAAAGCTACTATTTTGTGGGGCTCAATTCTTTGCCGCAATTTACATCCAGGGGTTAATTAAGCGTTGTTTTGCTGGTGTGCTGACCCCAAGAAACCGTCTTTTTCAACGCCAAAATATATAAATTTTTCCTGTAGCCTAATTCACAAGCAAAGGTTAATTACAACTGTATCTCTTGTTGTGTGGCGTAGAAAACACGCAATTGTAACACGCTACAAAGCTACTAGTTTGTGCGGCTCAATTCTTTGGCACAATTTACATCCAGGGGTTAATTAAGCGTTGTTTTGCTGGTGTGCTGACCCCAAGAAACCGTCTTTTTCAACGCCAAAATATATAAATTTTTCCTGTAGCCTACTTCACAAGCAAAGGTTAATTACAACTGTATCTCTTGTTGTGTGGCGTAGAAAACACGCAATTGTAACACGCTACAAAGCTACTATTTTGTGCGGCTCAATTCTTTGGCGCAATTTACATCCAGGGGTTAATTAAGCGTTGTTTTGCTTGTGTGCTGACAAAAATAAACCGTCTTTTTCAACGCCAAAATATATAAATTTTTCCTGTAGCCTAATTCATGTCCGAAGGTTAATTAAGCCTGTTTGTGCTTTTACATTTAGTAAAACACACAGTGTTTTTAAACGACACATAGAAGTTAATTTTTCCTGGCCATTTGTGGAGCACAATTTATATTCAAGGGTTACCCAAGCTTGTTACTGGGTTCATTTGGAGTCAAAAACAGGGTGTATATTTATCATATACAGATATCATCATCAAACAGTGTCTTTAAATTTTAGAACAAACAGTATGTCAGACAGAGAGGTGGCAGGCTCTGCACCTGCGAGTGGCAGTGGCACAAACATTCCTGGAACAGGCCCAGGTCGCAGCACAGCAAGGGGACGTCGCAGCAGGGGTCACTCGGTGAGGCCACAACTGCCGCTGTTATCTAGCGGCCGTGTGTTGTTCAGCAACCCAAGGGTTCTTGATTGGTTGACTAGGTCATCCTCTTCCTCCCAGATGACATCTGACAACCCCAGCCAAGAGTCGGTGGGAACCTCAGACACACAACCCATTAGTTGGCATGGCCCGGGAGTGGTGTCAGCGGCCCTCCACCTGTCATTCAGCCCGCCTCTGTCCCATTCGGTTCCCTCAGCCAGAGATCTACTATGTGGTCTGGGCTCAGCGCCACTATATAGCGAGGATGAACAATTTGAGGAGGGCAGTCAGCAGCTACTTGGCAGCGAAGAAATGGGGCCAATATCGCCTGCTTCTTGCAGTAGGCGGCAAAGTATAGATGTGGAGAGTGGCATGGGAGGTCATGTTGTGAGAGGTCAGCCTCGGCATACCAAGACCAGTGATGATGAAACACAAATAGATGATGATGTAGCCGACCGCACTTGGGAGCCAGGTGAGGCAAGGGCTTCATCATCGTCAGGAGAAGAGGGCGTCAGCTTGCGCGTCAGATAGCAGCACAGCCAGCAAGTGGGTCGTGTGGCCGTGAGTCAGCAGGATAGCAGCAGTGTGAGGTCGGGAGCCAAGCGGCCACGGGGTAAAAAACCCGCTTCGCAGGTCCAAGAAAGTAGCAGCACAGGGGCTCAGCGAGGCAGCAGCAGCAGTGGTCACTCAGTGTGGAGCGTTGGCGGTAAAATCCGATACTCGGTGTTGTGGCAGTTCTTTGCTAAGACACCGGAGGAGCCGAATATGGGTATATGTAGAATCTGTGGGCAAATAGTGACGCGTGGCCAGGGAGCTAACGTTGGCACCACGGCCCTGCGTCAACACATGCAGCGTCACCATCCGGTGGCCTGGGAGAAACGTGGCTCAGATGTGGTGGTCCATCCTGCCGCCGCAGCACCAGCGCAGCGAGCAGCGTCCAGGGCACGCATGCCATTGCAGCCAGTCAAGGCTCCACCACCTCTGCAGAAGGGAGCTGTTTCTCTTTGACATCATCTCCCAGTCCAGATGCTCCTGCTCCTCACTACTCCTGGCGCCATCAGTCGTTCAGCGAGGCGATTGCAAAGAGACAACAGTATGCGTCCAACCATCCTAAGGTGCAGCAGCTGACCATGCTCCTGTCCAAGTTGTTGGTACTGCAGTCCCTCCCTTTCCAAATGGTGGACTCTGCACCGTTCAGAGAACTATTGGCTTGTGCCGAGCGAGATGGAGAGTTCCAAGCCGTAATTTCTTTTCCAAAAAGGCAGTACCAGCACTTCATACATATGGTAGAACAGAAGGTGGGTCAGTCCTTGAGCTTATCGGTTTGTTCCAAGGTGCACGGCAGCGCGGACGTCTGGAGCTGTAACTACGGTCAGGGCCAGTACATGTCCTTTACGGCCCACTGGGTGAATGTGCTTCCAGCCCAGGCACACCAACAACTTGGACAGGAGACGCCGCTTTCTCCTCCACGTTGTCAAACTGCTGCACCTGCGCCAATGTCCGCCTCCTCCACCACCACCACCACCATCTCAGCCTCCACAAGTACTGCTCCATCATACCACATGTGTAGGGCACAGCGGTGTCACGCAGTTTTACACCTGGCTTGCCTCGGCGAACGAAGTCACACAGGGGAGGAACTGCTCCGCGTCATGCAGCAAGAAATCGATGTGTGGCTTTCTCCGCGCCAACTGCAAATCGGAACCATGGTGACGAACAATGGGAGGAACATGGTGTCCGCGCTGCACCGAGGAGGGATGGTCCCATGCGCCCTGCATGGCGCAACGTGTTCAATCTGGTTGTGAAAAGGTTCCTGAAGTCTTCCACCGATCTTCAGAACATTCTGAAAATGGCCAGGAAACTGTGCATGCACTTTATCCATTCGTACAAAGCCAGGAACACCCTCCTCGAGGTGCAGCGGCAGAACGGCCTCCCCCAACACACTCTGATATGCGATGTTTCCACCCGCTGGAATTCCAGCCTGCACATGTTGGACCGACTGTATGAACAGAGAAAGGCCATTAACGATTTTTTGATGATCCAGGCAGACAGAAGTACTCCCCTGTGTAACTTTGATGTCAGCCAGTGGCAGCTCATGCGTGACACCTGCCGTTTGTTGAGGCCATTCGAGGAGGCGACGTTATTTGTCAGTCGCCAGGACTACGGGATGAATAACATCATTCCACTGCTTCATGTCCTGGAACAGATGCTGAAAAAATCTGTCTGGGCAGGGGACTGGAGACGTGGCGACTACATCTCGTGGCCACATGAGTCCGGTGGGGACTGAAATGGAGGAGGAGGAGGAGGACATTGGAGCAGAAGCATTGTCTGGTGAAATGAGTGGATTTTCTACCCAGGTGACAAGAGAGGAGGAGCAGGAGCAGCTGGAGGAGGTGGATGGAGATGAGGAAGATGAGGCAGATGACCCCCAAGCACCGTGGCAGTATATAGTGGAAATGGAGGCAGGGAGCCCCTCGGAGTCACTTGTGCAGATGGCCTGCAGCATGCTTATTTGCCTGGCTAGTGACAGCCGAATAGTCAGCATCCGGCAGAGGGATGACTTCTGGCTCTCCACCCTATTGGACCCTCGCTACCGGTCCAAAATGGAAGCCTTTTTCCCAGCTATTGTGAGGGAAGACAAACTCAAATACTATAGGGAAATCATCCGTAATCAGTTGGCCGCTGCCTATGTGCGGCAGCGTCCCTCCTCTGACAGGTCTGACCGGGGGGTTCCTCAGCGCTCACGTACTACTGCCGCGGCTGCTGGGGGAAGGGTGGGGGGTAGGAGCAGTACCAGCTCCATCAGTAGTAACCTAAGTCTGGAGTCACTGATGAGCAGCTTCCTTCACCTGCCTAGTGAGGAGGGCAGTCGCCAGCAGCAGCAGGACCTGGAGCAGTCCCTGAACCAACAGGTTGTGGCCTACTTGGACAGCACTCTGCCACCTCAGTTAGAAGATCCGCTGGACTACTGGGCAGCCAAACTGGATGTGTGGCCGCAACTTGCCGAGTTTGCAGTGGAGAAGCTGTCCTGCCCGGCCAGTAGTGTGGCATCAGAGCGGGTGTTCAGTGCAGCGGGGGCCATCGTTACCCCAAGGAGAACCCGCTTGTCCACGGGAAATGTGGGAACGACTGACCTTTGTCAAGATGAATCAGGCGTGGATCGGCCAGGATTTCCACACACCAATGCCTTAGGCGTCAGTCTGGGTTCAAACTGGCTGCCTCAGCCACTATTCTGATGCCGCCACCCACCTGATGCCACACATCTGCTGACAGTTTCTCCATCTGCCTACCACCATCTTTACCAGGGACTGGTATTGCCACCCACCTCAACACTCTGTCATTGTGCCACTCTATGACCTCATGCTGCTGCTGCTGTTGCTGTTGCCGTGACATCCACACTGTGTCATTGTGCCACTGTCTGACCTCATGCTGCTGCTGTGGCTGCTGCCATGTCCTCCACACTGTGTCATTGTGCCACTGCCTGACCTCATGCTGCTGCCGCCGTGACCTCCACACTGTGTGATTGTGCCACTCTGTGGCCTAATACTGTTTTGCCGCCTCCAGAATGTCATTGTGCCACTGCCTGATCTCATGCTGCTGCTGTCGTGACCTCCACACTGTATCATTGTGCCACTCTGTGGCCTAATACTGTTTAGCCGCCTCCAGACTGTCATTGTGCCACTGCCTGATCTCATACTGCTGCCGCCGTGACCTCCACACTGTGTGATTGTGCCACTCTGTGGCCTAATACTGTATTGCCGTCTCCAGAATGTCATTGTGCCACTGCCTGATCTCATGCTGCTGCTGTCGTGACCTCCACACTGTATCATTGTGCCACTCTGTGGCCTAATACTGTTTTGCTGCTCCAGAATGTCATTGTGCCATCTGGCCTGACCTATACTGCTACCACCGTGACCTCCACACTGTGTGATTGTGCCACTCTGTGGCCTAATACTGTTTTGCCGCCTCCAGAATTGTCATTGTGCCACTGCCTGATTCATCCTATGCTGCTGCTGTGACCTCCACACTGTGTGATTGTGCCACTCTGTGGCCTAATACTGTTTTGTCGCCTCCAGAATGTCATTGTGTGCCACTGCCTGATCTCTATGCTGCTGCTTTCGTGACCTCCACACTGTATCATTGTGCCACTCTGTGACCTAATACTGTTTTTGCCGCCTCCAGAATGTCATTGTGCCACTGCCTGATCTCATACTGCTGCTGCCGTGACCTCCGCTCTCAGTCATTGTGCCACTCTGTGGCTTCCCCGTGTTTTGCCGCCTCCAGAATGTCATTGTGCCACTGCCTGACCTCATGCTGCTGTGGCTGCCGCCGTCACCTCCACACTCTGTCACTAATGTTGCAACCTGAGCTCTCAGCTTGTTTTTTCCAGCTTTTGCTGGCATGACTTTATCAGGCTACATTCCCGCTTGAGTTTTTTGTTCAGTTTTGCCCTCTTAAATGCCCAGGGAATTTTATAGTGAAGCGATTCTAAGAGCGGCGGCAGTCATCTGCGTGTCATACTAAAACACAACATTGTATGAAGACCAAACCAAGCTCCCTCTGCATATTTAAGCATGGCACAACGTTCTACAGCACCCTGCAGGCTCTGTGCAGCCTGGAAATAGCTGCTTTTTAACGCGATTCGTGCCGAAGTAATTCGGAACGAAACGAATTTTGTCGGAAAATTCGGCGAAGTGACCGAATCGAATTTTTGAGAAATTCACCCATCTCTATTTATGACCCTCAAAAAATTTCTAATACATTTGCTGATTATTAGAGCTCCCTCTATAATCTTAAGAATGATAATAGCGTCCCTGAAGTGTGTAAAGATTACATTGATGCTTTCTTAGGGGAACTCTCGTTACCTTCTCTTTCTCAAGAGCAACTCAAGTCATTAAATGAGCCAATAACAGTCCAGGAAATAGAGAGGACCATCCGTCAGCTTAAATGTAATAAAGCCCCAGGTCCGGACGGGCTCAGCAATGAATACTTTAAGCTATTTACAGATATTGTAGCCCCACATCTCTCCAAACTTTTTAACACATTTTCTGAAAAAGGTCGCCCCTCGGAAGAAATGCTTTGTGCGAATATCTCTACCATACCCAAGCCCGGTAAACCTTTGGATTAATTAGCAAAATATAGGCCCATATCCTTACTAAATTCGGATATAAAAATGTATTCTTATATTTTAGCCAATAGACTCAAAGACGTTCTGCCCTACCTAACCAACAGAGATCAAGTGGGATTTGTCAAAAGGAGGCAAGCTAGAGACGGCATTCATCGATTATTGTATGTGTTGCATATAGCACAAACACACAAAGAGCCTTTCTCCCTCCTAACCTTAGATGGGGAGAAAGCCTTCAATAGGATCAATTGGTCATACATGAAACAGGTATTACTTAAATTTGGTTTTACTGGCCCCATCTTATCTGCAATTTTGTCTCTATACACACGTCTGTCGGCTAGGGTGCA
The DNA here is from genome assembly GCA_025379985.1 of Phyllomedusa bahiana. NCBI lineage: Eukaryota > Metazoa > Chordata > Amphibia > Anura > Hylidae > Phyllomedusa > Phyllomedusa bahiana. Next base: position 103,225 of record JAODAL010008202.1, on the reverse strand, counting down.
TGCCTCAGGTTTCCTATCAAAAACATTTAAAATCTCTAATGGCACTAGACAGGGATTTCCCTTAGCACCCCTAATTTACGATTTATGTGTAGAACCGCTAGCGGAACATTTTAAGAACTCTCCTGGTATAGAAGGTACTCAAATTAATGAGACAGAACACAAAGTAAGTCTGTATGCAGATGACGTACTGATTATGTGTAGGAGTCCTGGGACATCTATACTGGTGCTTTTGGACCTTTTGGACAGCTACTCACGAATTTCATACTATATATTTTATATAGGGAAATCTATCCTTCTACCCATAAATTGTCAGGTAGCGCTCAAGTCCCAACTTCCTTCTTTAAATTTTATTTCGGCCTCAGACTTCGTCACTTACTTGGGAATACAAATTTACCCTTGTATAGCAGACACTATAGAATATAACATAAACAATGGTGGTGACATTATAGCTGGAGAAATCAACAGACTTAACCAATATCCGTTATCCTGATTGGCCCGTATTAATCTTACGAAAATGAGTATACTCACTAGGTTTTTATATGTTTTGAGGTCCCTGCCCTTTCTATTTCCTACAACTTTGTTGAATAGACTTCAAAATCAACTACATAAATTTATTTGGGGGTCCAAAAAGCCCAGATTCAAAAAGCAATACCTATATAAAAAAGCGGCAATGGGGATTTCTCGGTTCCTAATCTCTTTCAGTATAATATAGCCTGTATCTTAGAGCCTCTATACTTATTCTGGAGTTTCCCTTACTCCCAACACTGGTTGATATTGAGAATTCTACCAACCCTAAAGGATCTATTAAAGATCATTTATTGGCTATGGCATGTGGACACAATGACACACAATTCAATCTTTTAACATTATTTCATGCGGCACAGGTGTGGGGAAAATACATGGTCACATGGCGTAAGATTTATGTGAATCTTACGCCATGTGACCATGCCCTCTTTCCATTCTCTACAGGATGGCGCCAGATATACCAATTGCGTATTGGATTGAAGCTGGCATCAATTCAATAGGCGATATATACCACTTAGATTGCTTTAAATCTTTTGATGATCTTTCTTCACAATTTAAAATCCCTCGGAATAAATTTTTGGTATTTCTCCAAATTAGACATGCAGTTCAATGCTATGTTTGGTTGGCGCCACCCTGTGTCTCGTTCCATAGCCTACTCTGGAGCAACCCTAAACATCTTAAGCCTTTGTCGGCAGCATACCAATGTCTATTTGATGATGAAGTTGCTCAGAAACCGGAGTATGCTGTGAAGTGGGAGCAAGAGTTGGGGCGTACATACTCCCCATCAGACTGGCTTGACTCTGCTTCTGTGATTGCTAAGCATTCTAAATGTGCAAATCATGTGGAGTTGGCTAGGAGGATTCGCCTTCGCTGGTACCTCACTCCCGCCCGCCTATCCCACATTTCTCCTAACTACTCTCACCTTTGCTGGAGACAATGCGGTAATAGAGGTTCCCTAATGCATATGTGGTGTTATTGTCCAATGATTCAGCCTTTATGGAAAGAAGTAGAATCGTTGCTTCAAAGAATCCTTTTCCGGCAGTTACATCTAACACCTGCCCTAGCTTTATTAGACATTTCTTTCCGCAAGGTCCCCTACCAGTTCCAAACGGTTCTGTCTCATACTCTAACTGCAGCTAGATTCACAGTTGCAACTCATTGGAAATCACCAGCTACTCCTTCTATTGTTGAAGTTGTAAATAGATTTAATGCTCAGTACAATTCTGAAACCTGCCTTATTGTGCCTCCGTCTGAGATAGTGAAAACCAAACTCAAATGCCTACCTTGGACGAATTCTAGGCATTTTACTGTTTAACTCTCTGTGAAGTATTATTGCTTAGGACATAAGTGTCCATCTACTTATTGTGACCATTAATGATGTATGTAGGATATGTGTATTTAATCCAATATGCTTGTTTGATGCTCTACCGGATCTAATCTGTAATACCTATGTCATATATACTGTTCTCTTTATGGCTTTCTTTTCTTGTTGTTCCTCACGTTTGTACATAATTATTCCTCTACCTTTTTTCAATAAAGATTTATTTTATTGCTGGAAAAAAAAAATACTCACAAACCACACAAATGCTTTTTTTCAGTGTATGTTAACTTCTAGACTGCCAATATCTGTTTGCAATTAATTTTAGATATAGATATTATTCATGGACTGTCCTACTCCAAGGGGCACAAAACTCCCAACATAATATACAGCAGCTCTGTCTTCAGATCTGGTACAGTGGACACCACCTGACAGTATTGTTGCAATATATTGATGACTTATTGATCTCTTCAATGGTGGAGGGAGAGTGTGCAGAGGAGAGGCCACAACAGGTTTTCTAGCTGAACAAGGGCGTAAAGCCTCAAAAGACAAGTTACAGTTTGTGTAGACACAGATTACTTATTTGGGACACTGTTTATCAGCTGGTACCAGACACCTGACCAGAAAATGAATACAGATCATACAGGACTTGACTAATAATCTAGCACTGCTCTGGACATTCATTGGCTTAATATCATATTGTAGACTTTGGATACACTCAGCTTCTTCACTTATGCAGCCTCTTTACGAGTGTTTTGCTACACAGCCATTTAAGCTGACAGAAGAGGCACTTAAGAATTTCCTAACTTTGAAGTTGTTAATCTCCTGTACACCTGCCCTGGGCACACCTGACTATGAAAAGCCATTCTCGCTTTACAGCACTGGTCATGCCACAGCAGTCTTTATACATTCACGTGGTACATAGCAGAGATCAGTAGTGTCTTACTCAGCTACATTAGATCCAGTGGTAAGAGGAGACCCTCATGCATACAGGTAGTCAGTGCAGTACAAGTACTCCTACACAAAGCCGTATTGTACTGCATTAACCCATTACAATATACACACCGCATGATATACATGGCATTCTTTCTCAGGTGCAACCACAACATATTTCTATGGTCTGTCAGCTGTGCCTGCAGTGTGCATTACTTATACCCCCACTGTAAAACCGTGAACCCTGCCACTCTATTACCCTTGAACCTAGACCCAAATGGGGAGTAAGTTTATGGTATAGATGAGGAAGAACATGATTGTATGGCCCTGATGGCACAAGAAACAGCAGAGTTTGCCCATGTCATGGACTCCCCAATCACTAATCCAGATTTTGAGTTTTTTGTTGATGGATCCAGGTACCAGGAAGACAGGAGGTATAATTCTGGATATGTGGTGGTCACACAACACAAGGTAATAAAAGCTGAACTACTTCTGCCACATTTGTCTGCGCAAGAGGCTGAGTTGGGGTACTCACAGAGACAAGTAAAGCACCAAGGGTAAGACTGCAAACGTATACATAGACTTACGGTATGCATTTAAAATAGCCCATGATTAAGGTCCCATATGAAGAGCCCGAGCATTTCTAACATCAAATGATAAACCCATCAAGAACGCAGAAAGTATCAGAAACTTAATGGAAGCCCTGTCATTGCCTAAAGAGCTTTGTATAATCAAGGTCAGGGCACGCACAAAACCTAAACAGAGAAATTGACCAATATAAGGTCAAAGCTGCTCCCTAATATATCGGATACAAAACAGAAAGGGATTTTTTTTTTAAAATAACCTTTATTAGAAAAATGTTAAAATTAAGGCCTCAATAAATAATGTAATACACCACCGAAAAGGTGAAAAGCTGACCTTCTTACTGTTGGCCTATGAGGGAATGGTATCTTACACACTACATGAGATGCTGAACAATCCTTGGGATAATAAGTTCCTACAACATCCAGGGCCGTTTTAAAAGCATTATGAGCCACTGGGCAGAGCTGTGCACTCAGCCCCCAACCAACACAGCCACTCACAGGTATAAATATACATATTATTGATAACAAACTTATAACCTGCAACACCATCATATAGAGACCACAGAGTGGTCAGACACCAGATCAGGTTACCATCATATGACGTTGATTACAGCAGGGGTCCCCAACTCTACTCCTCAAGGCTCACCAACAGGGAACGTTTTCTGGCTTTCCTTAGCATTGCACAGAATGTTTAATTATTGCCAGTGCATTCGCTGGGATATCCTGAAAACATGAGCTGTTGGTGGGCCCTGAGTTGGGGAACACTGGACTATAACACTGATCCAACACAGAAGAGAAATAACCCCTGACATCCAGGGACTCAAAGGAGACATCTTATCTGATCAGTCATTCTCTGAATAATTCTTTTTCACTTTTCTTCACCATCCACACCACCATGAAGACTTCTCCTGAGCGCAACTCCCTGCAGAATTTACCATACAAACATCTTAGATATCTCACTTTATCAGCATTTCCCTATCACTCATTAAGTAGGTGGGTACACAGCTCTTTGTAGGTAGATATTCTCCCCCTGTAGGTATATTTACTGCCCCCTGTAGGTACAATTAGATAAACTGCCCACTGTAGGTAGGTATACTGCCCCCTGTAGGTAATAATAATAATAATAATAATAATAATAATAATAATAATAATAATCTTTATTTATATAGTGCCAACATATTCCGCAGCACTTTAGAAATTCAAGGGTAAACGTACAGACATTACACATTAAAAGTACTTACAAATGAGACACAAGGTGTGAGGACCCTGCTCGCGAGAGCTTACTATCTATTAGGGTGTATGGGTGAAACATACGGTAAGAAGTGCCAAGTTTACAATGGTCCAGCCTTTTTCTCAAAAATGGCGGGTGGTTTACAAGAAAAATGGATGAACCTGCCACCCTGACAGTACATCTTTATACAGATAAGTGCCTGTGAGTGCCCTAGTGTAGGGAGTGACAAATGTGTGTGATAGAAGTTAGGGATCTTGATAGACCAGACCGAAAAGATGTTTTCTCAGGGCCCTCTTAAAACTATGAGGGTTGTGAATGTGCCTGATCGCCCGTGGTAGAGAATTGGTGCCACACGTGTGAAATCTTGGAGACGGGCATGGGAGGTTCGGATGATTGATGACTGTAAACTGATATCAGAAGAAGAGCGGAGAGAGCGGGTCGGGTGATAGACAGAGATGAGGGAGGAGATGTATGGGGGTGCAGCACTGTGGAGAGTTTTATGAGTGAGAGTGATTAGTTTATACTGTATCCTGTACTGAATAGGCAGCCAGTGCAGAGACTGACACAGGGTAGAGGCATCAGTATAGCGTCTGGAGAGAAAGATGAGCCTGGCTGCTGCATTCAGGACATATTGAAGAGGGGAGAGTTTGCAGAGAGGGAGACCGATAAGCAAGGAGTTACAGTAGTCAAGACGAGAAAGAATAAGAGCAGTAATGAGAGTTTGAAATTGTTTCCACGGTGGAGAAACCGGATGGATTCTGGAGATGTTCTTGAGGTGCAGGTGAAGAGCGGCAATGGATTGGATATATGGGATGAAGGTCAGATCAGAATCAAATTATAACCCCAGACAGCGGCCTGCTGCCTAGGTAGAAAGGTGGTACCACATACAGAAACAAAAATAGCAGGGTGGGGGTGGTTAGTAGATGGCGGAAAGACAAGAAGTTCCGACTTAGAGAGGTTTAGTTTCAGATGAAGAGAGGACATGATGTCAGAGACAGCGGACCCAGACAGTCACTGGTGTTTTTTAGAGAAGAGACTGAATGTCCACGGAGGAGGTGTAATAATTGGGTGTCATCAGCATAGGGATGGTACTGTGTACAGTGAAATAGGAGAGACTTTAGAATGATCCTTGAGGAACTCCAACAGCAAGAGGTGAGAGGAGAGGGAGGTAGAACCAGAAAATGAGACACTGAAGAGCGGTCAGACGGGTTTAGATGAGGAACAAAGCCAGAGCGGTGTCCTGGAGGCCAATGACGCTGAGCATGCTGAGGAGAAGGTGGTGATCCACAGTGTCAAATGCTGCAGAGAGATCCAAGAGAAGCAACAAGGAGTAGTTACCCTGAGATTTTGCTGTTAGGAGGTCATTTGAGCCTTTAACTAAGGCAGTTTCCGTGGAGTGTAGGGTGCGGAAACCTGATTGCAGAGGTAAAGAAGAGGGTTGTAGAGAGATAGCGGAGTAGCCGAGAGTAGACCAAGCGTTCCGGGAGTTTAGAGATGAAGGGCAGATTAATTTTACCGGTCGGTAATTAGCAGCGCAGGATGGGTCCCAGAGAGGGCTTTTTTAGTAAAGGGGTTATGATGGTGTGTTTGAAGGAAGAGGGAAAGACCCCCAGTGGAGAGAGAGAGATTACAGATAGCAGTAAAGTGAGAGGGGGACAGCTGGAGAAATAGACTGGACGGGGTGGATGGAATGGGGTCAGTAGAGCAGGGGGTTTGGGGCGTGCAGACAGCAGAAGCCTGACACTTCTTCCTCTGTCGTCGGGTCAAGGGCTGAGAGTAGATTAGGGGATTTTGCGGGAGGGATGGTATGGGTATTACTTGAGGACTGAGATATGTTTACCCGGGATATTTTCAATTTTGTTTTTGGGAAGTGAGTGGCCAGGTCTTCAGCACAGAGGTCAGTGACTGGGGCCTGAGCTCAAAGGCCTTAGGAGGGAGTGGAAGGTGTCAAAGAGGCTTTTTGGGGTTTGTTTTGTAGTGTTAAAGATGAGGGAGGTGAAATATTTTTTTTTGGGCGCATAAAGGGCAGAGTGGTAAGTCCTGAGCATGAATTTGTAGTGGAGAAAGTCTGCAGGTAGCTTCGACTTTCTCCACAGCCGCTCAGCACACCAGGAACAGCGCTGCAGATGGCGAGTCTAAGGCGTGTGCCAAGGCTGCGGGCGTCTGACTCTGGTGGTGCAGTGTCTGAGTGGTGCCAACATGTCCAGGGTGGTTGTGAGAGTTTCATTGTAATGTTTGTCAGCCTGGTCAGGGCAGGAGAGGGAGGAGATTGGGGGCAGTGAGGACTGTATGGTGTCTGTGAGTTCCTAAGTATTAATGGAGCATATATTTCGTAATGTGTGATGAGCAGGTTTGTCCAGAGAAGGCTGAGAGTTAGTCATAATGAAGGAGATAAGGTTGTGGTCAGAGAGAGCATAAGGAGAATTAGTGAAGTTAGAAATTGAGGAGAGATGACAGAAGACCAGATCCAGAGAGTTCCCATCCTTGTGTGGGTTGGAGAGTTAGTAAACTGCGAGAGGCCAAGAGAAGAGGTTAATGAGAGAAACTGTGAGGCAGAAGGAGACATGGGGTCATCAATGGGGATGTTGAAATCACCCATGATGAGAGTGGGTATTTCAGTAGAGAGGAAGTGTGGGAGCCAGGCAGCAAAATGATCCAGAAACTGGCGGGGAGAGCCAGGGGGTCTCTAGACAACTGCGACTCTGATGGAAAATGGCCGAAAGAGTCTGAGGGTGTGGACCTCAAAGGAGGGGAAGGTGAGTGAGGAGGGGGAATGACCTGGTAAGTGCAGGGTGGAGAAAGAAGTATGCCAACTCCTCCACCCGGCCTGTTCTCAGGTCTGGGGGTGTGCATGAAGTGTATGCCACCATAGGTGAGAGCGGCAAGGGAAGCGGTGTCAGATGGCTGGAGCCATGTTTCTGTGAGAGCCAGCAGGTTGAGGGAGTTGGAGAGAAAAAGGTCATGAACAGCAGTGAGTTTGTTGCAGACGGATCGGGCGTTCCATAGAGCACACTTAAAAGGGGCAGAAAAAGACGTACAGCGAATAGCAAGCAGGTTAGCAGGGTTTCTATGGAAGAAGGAGGTGGGATGAGCAGTAAAGGAGGGTGGGCCGGGGTTATGAGAGATGTCCCCTGCAGCAAGAAGCAGGAGAATGAAAAGAGACAGCAGATGGTTCAGTGATGAATATGAGCGGCGTTTGTGCAGTAATATGTAAGTTGGAGGTTGGGGGTGGTTGAGAAGGGAAAATAGCGTGTGGGATGAGTATATAGGTGAGGGAAGGAGAGAGGAGCTGATATGGATAAAATTGTCTGAGGGCAAGACAGGGTGGTAAGAAAGGAGGCAGATAGCTGCAAGTTAGATAGTAATAGCAAGCATGGTAATTAAGGAGTATGCGATTTCTGGGATATTTCGGAGGATTGCCACTTCTAAATTGCCACTTAGAAATTTGGCACGTGAAATTTGACCCTCAGACCTCGGTCCACAGACCTCAGCTCTGCAACTTATACTCAACTTTGATGGTTGAGTAACCCCCTGTATATATAGCCCCCTGTACGTAGATAAATAGGTCCCTGTAGGTACAATGCTCCCTGTAGACAGGCCCCTATAGGTTATATCCCCCTGTAGGTTATAGGCCCCTGTAGGTTATAGGCCCCACTGTAGTTTATAGGCCCTCCTGTAGGTTATAGCCCCCCTGTAGGTTATAGCCCCCCTGTAGGTTATAGGCCCCCTGTAGGTTATAGGCCCCCTATAGGATATAGGCCCCCTGGATGTTATAGCCCCCCTGTAAGTTATAGGCCCACTGCAGGTTATAACCCCTGTAGGTGATATGCCACCGGTAGTTTATAGCAGTCTGTAGGTAATATGCGGCCCCCCTCTGAAAAAATAAATAAATACAAAACCTTAGTCACCTCTCTGCACGTCCTACCGAAGACCTCACTCTAATAGCTGGTTTCCAGTGTGAGCAGCATGATGTCATCACGCCACCTACACCAGGACGTTGTTCCTGGGATTTCCTAGGCCGGAAGCCGATGGGCTGTCAGCCTAAGAAATACAGCGGTACAGGAGGTGAAGACAACGCTTCCTGCGCCACTTAAAGATGTGGCAGGTCCGGGCCTGCAGATGGACGTGCCACCCGGATCCATCGCAGGGGCAGAGTCATGCCACTGGGCAGGGTAGGAGGTTGCCTGTGAGGGTCTCCTGTATGTGTGGGGCCCTAGGGCTGGATGGACACATTTACCCTTCTTCCAAATTAACCACACAACACATACAAATAGGGCCAGAGTGTGAGTGTGTTAGTACAGTTGGGTTTGGTAGTTAATAAAGTACCGATAATAGAGTTGGGAAAAATATGGGCTCCTGAGCTGGAAGTGTCAATAGGTAAGACCTCCATTTGTGATAATGTACGAAATCAAGTTAGTGTAGGAGTTACTTGCTTAGTCGTAGATACCCATTATCCAAAATGGGAAGAAAATAAATACTGCCCTTTTGCAGATGGTGAAAAGTGTACTGCATTTGAAAATGAGACTTTTAGCAATCAGGCTCCTCAAGATAATAGTGATGACTTTGAATGTGGGTTTTGTAATATGGTTGGAAGATTCAGGAATAGTAAAAAGGAAAAGGAGATGAGGTGTGTGTATAATAGAACTGCTTCTTTGTACATGAAAGTAATAAACCTGTTACATGGGTTCACACATTTGAAAGACTTACCAGAAGAGATGCATTATTTTTGTGGAAATGCTGCATTTAGGGGGATTCCTCTTGGTGTAGAAGGAACATGCACTATAGCTAGGCTGTCACCATCTACCTTCTTAGTCCCCCTTAAGGATGTAAATATAAACAAGATACTAAGGCATACATTGTATAAAAGGGCATCAGATAACAAGCCAAGGAAAACGGGAAACCTCATTTAGTTGCCATGGGTATGGATAATTCAATTGGAAATACTTTATTTCTATATCCTATGGTAATACAGACTTGGGATAAGTTAGCAGAGGCCACAGATTACTTACATGACATGATTAGGGAGGTTATGGATCTGCAGAACTGTACCAGCTAGATCAAATCATCTTAATAACTAATCAATATACAATAGTTCTGGACTATCTTACTGCGTGGGAAGGTGGGATGTGCCAAATTATAGACCCTGCCTGCTGTCGTTATATTGACCCAGGAGGAAATTTGCAAATAAGGGCAGATTTAAATAAAATTGCAGAAATGAGTGATGATTGGTTGAAAAAGCAACAAGTGAAGGAGGACTCATAGTGGGGTGAAATGTTTTCATTCTTAAAGAGTACCTATCACCTTCAGACAAACCTCATGAAGTAACAGAAGACTAAAATACAAACACTTTTTTTAAATAAGCTTCATTAGGAAAACCAAAGCATTTAACCTGTATTTCCGTTTTTAAAAACGCGCTGGCCCTTTAAGACAGCTCTGAAGTCGGGCCAAGTCGGCACATGACAGCTTGATCGATGACAGTTGTAAGTTCCTGAGCTCGGAAAGTCCACAGTGCAGGGGGAGTCTGTAAGTCTACATCATGTGCACATCAGCAGCATTGTAATACATCGATGCCTGTGTGCTATGGAGGAGGAGGCTGAAGCAACAGGTAAACCGTCACACTGTTTCCTAAGGTTATGTCTCCACTGCACAGTAAAAAAACGACTGAAATCATCTCCCATAGACTCTGTTGTAAAAAAACTTCCTGTTGTTTACACTGAGCTTCTTTTTTTCTGTTCTTTTTTTTACTGGTCATACATGTTCTAAAAAATGCCAGAGCCGGACAGAAAATTTACTACAGGAGTCTATGGAAAGTGCTGGACGTCTTTTGGCGCGTTTTTTGCCGCGATTTTTCAATGTAAACCCACCCAGGAGACCCAAGTCCCACCTATAGTGGGTGTTAATAAAGGTTATATCAAATTTGCATACAAGTGTCCAATGTGTCGTAATGCTTTGGTCGCTAACGATTTTTGCGGAATTCATATTTTTTTAGCTAAAAATAAGTTTTTTTTACAGATTTTGGCGCTAAAATCCTTTTCTTAACATATTTTGGAGCTAATAAAGTTATCTCGCTTCTAACACTAAAAATAAATTTTTATACGGATTTTGGCGGCAGAATCCGTTTTTTTTTACGGATTTTGGCGCTAAAATACTTTTCTTTACATATTTTGGCGTTAATAAAGTTCTCTCGCTTCTGATGCTAAAAATATGTTTTTTTTTACAGATTTTGGAGCTAACATTTTTTTGCTGTAAAAGCGAAATAAGTGTGTCAGCGCCAAAATCCGTAAAAACCCACAAAAACCCTAAAAAAATTATTTTAGTAACCAAAGAGAGATAACTTTAATAGCGCCAAAATCTGTAAAAAAACCGTATTTTAGTGACAAAAGCGAGAGAATTCGCTTAGTGCCAAAATCCGTAAAATGACTACAAGATTACATATAAATGCAATAATGTGCTTTCCATCCCCTTTTAAAGGGTGGAATTACATCCAATGGCTTAATTTATGCAGACATTGAAATCCAGAAGACAAGCAAAAAGCACGGGTAAAAAATGCGCCAAAAATGCAAATCGCAGCAAAAAACGGCCGTTTTTTTTCAGCTGCTTTTCACAGGCAGGGGACAGAAAACTCAGTTTTTAGTATTTGGCTTTCAGGTCGTTTTTTGTCCACTGCAGTGTAGACATAGCCTTAGTGTGCTGTGCCTGCTGTACTGTATGTAGTGAGAGACTCAGCATCCCCCTGCACTGTTGATACCTCCCAACAGACTGATAAGGATCTCCTGAGTTACAAAGAGAAAGTAAAACCTATTTCCTTGTAAAACTGAGGGAAACCCTCTGCATTGCTAATGACATGTATTTGAGAAAAGTCTTATAATTTCATCTACTTTCAATTCTACGTGTTTGTGTGGAAGTGATAGGTACTCTTTAAACCCAGAAAATTGGTTCAGAGGCCTAGGTGGATGGCTGAAAGGGATATTACAGATGATTATGCTAAGTGTACTACTACTACTACTAATAATAATACTAATAATAATATTAATGTGTGTCTTAAATGTTTAATGCTTGCCATAGGTAGATGTTGCAGAAAACCAAAGAAGCAAATAATTGTATCTCACTATGCCTTGGGAGAATATAATATCTTCTCCTCAGGGTATAGGCAACCTCAATATGTTTGATGAGCATAATATGTGTAGGCACTCCCATTTTATTTTTTTTTTTGGAGGTACCTAGCACGGGGAGGTAGATAAAAAAAGCATGTAAATAGAAAGTCTGGCAATGCAGGTTAGCTGCATGAGAATATACTCGAAAAACCTAAAGACATGGGATCGGGTCTCACATATCTGCTCAAAGGGGGATATTGTGAGAGTATTATTTATCATTTTTATATAATTGCTAGTATATGATTTTTATATACTTTTTAATAATTATTTATTCTCAGTCAGTATATAATTATTAGAGGTATACATAGATGTATTGAGTAACTTGAAAGGAATTTTATCCTTCATTCCTGGGCCTCTCTTTTCTACACTGGCTGTCTCTGTGAATAAGAACATATATTTTGGATTTATAGGTCTATTCAAAAGGGATGAATTATTACTTTTTGGACATAGACTAGAAGACTTAAGTTCTGAGGCCGCTTTACACTTTAACAACTTAAGTCCCAATAATTTATGGTGTAATTTGAATGAATAGGCTTTAGAAAGAAATGAAAACATTATCTCTTGTCTTTTTTCTCTTCAAATATATGTCAGAGGTATTGATTATTTACATATACATAAGTCTGTTGACGAATAGGAAACTAGCTTGTGACATCATGGATTAAACTGATTGGCTGATGTATTCTTGCAGAAGAAGAGGAAGCTTTTGGGTTATAAAAAGTCAGAACTTGCTTGGAGTCAGGTGAAGACATTTCTGTATATGACACATGCTGTATACTCTTTTGTCTCTCAATGCTTGTATTGCTAAATAAATTCAGTTTTTATTTTACCTTCAACTGATTTTTTATTTGAAATCCCAATCAGCAACTGAATGCTATTTTGGCAACTATCTTTTCAACATACTGCATTGGTTAAACTCCAAATACAACAATAGCTTCCCACAGCTATTTACAGGCCACAGTGGTCTCTTCATGGATATATACAAGCCACCAGGTTGTCATACAAAAAAAGAACAATGTTCTTGCAACCTTTGGACCCCAAACCAGCTGCAACAGCTAAAGTTAGACCCATGTATGACATGTTCATCTGTCAAAAATTAAGGTCTGGCATAGAAATCCTATATTAAAATATTCTGAGTTATTTGAGTTATTCAGGACTATTCCGGACCATCATCTATGAAAAATAAAGTTGCTGACAAAAAGTGTCTTAGCAGAGCTGAACAATGGTCAACCCTTTTAGAGGCTAGTACGTTTAAAAAAAACTAAAATAGAGATCACTTTAGTTACTATGTTTTGGATAAGACATATGATAATAGCTCCTTACACTCACTTACATTTGTTATTATGGCCATATATTTTTTATTTTTTTTAAAGTTAACCTTGATCTAATATTATTCACCAGACTGGTGTTAAACTCGAAATGATTGCTTTACATTGTATCACAGAAGAACTTGAACAATCATTACTCTAATAATGGGGGGTACAAGAACTTCTTAAAAGCTGGACTCTTAAAGCTCCCAGACATTAATCACAATGTTAGACACGGCTTCCCAGTCTATCTGCAAGCTTGATGTCTAACTGACCAACAAATCAAGAAGGTTAGTCAGGAAACCTGCCCAGAGGGCTAGCTTAATCAGATATCCAGTTTGGTTCAAGAGACCAATTTTTAGGATATGTTCTCTCAGCAAAAAGTCTATGGCTTTAGAGACTCAGTTTAGCATTAAACCTTAAAGACCTTATAGAGTTTTCTAGGGTTCGCTACTTTTGAAATGGTATTAAATGTTTCTCTACATTTTCAGAACCTCATAAAGGTTTAACTAAAACGGGTGGTGATGTCACCTAATAGTACAAGTTGGCAGCAAAGCAGTTCTGTCAGGGGGATCACACAATTTGTGCAGCTATGTGCCTTTTCCTCATTAATGTTTTACCCTACTGAAAAATATGTTATCAGAAATCAAGGATTGCTAACAATATATGGGCATTCAAGAAAAAGCATCATTATTTTAGAAAGGACCTAATACTAATTAACTGTTCTTATTGAGTAAAATAGTTGGACATACTGAGAACACTCTATGGCATAGTTAAACCCCTGGTAGGCGAGATGGGTACAATACTTCTCCCACCTGTCTGCATGAGGTCCTTACAGTATAATCAATATGAATTGAGCCCAACTCTCTAATTTGTAGGAAAGGGATAATGATTAAATGCACAGATCATCAATGCCTCAATTAGAAATAGACAAGCATTAGTTAAATATCACTCACATACAAGAATTAATGAGCCTTAATATGAAGAAAACTTAAAAGTCACTTTTACAAAGTGCAATGTGTTGTGGTAGATAAACAGATGTTGCACGGTAATAGCAGAGTAGAGCTCAACTGCTGTTTGCAGTAAAAAAAAATAACAGCAGAATACTGACAACAATAATGAATAGGAATATAGAAAATTATAAATAACTACAGTCAATACAAAAAGGCAGAATATTTGCAAAGTCATTTAATGTTTAATGTAGAGGGAAAAAAAAGCTATTGGAGATTCTGCATTTACTGAACCAAGAAAACTGCAGTGGATGCTATAAACAAACCAGAGTAACAACCATTAACCCTTTAGAGATACCACTAATTATTGGTTTCAGGATGTAATATATTTTTTGTTTTTACTTCACTACAATTTTAAAATCTTTTTCTCTTTTTGCCACATTTTTATTTTTCACATTTTCTGTGTAGCATTTTTATCATTTAAAAAAATTGTATATTTTTTATTAGCAGAATGCAGAATAAAAATTAAACTTCACTATTTTTTTCTTTAAATTGTCCTTAAAAAGCTTTGTTAAATGTGATTTTGTATCATACAGGTAAAATGATGAAGGATATATTTAAAGTATTTGTTTTATGTCTTAAGGACATCAAGAAAAACTGTGTCACTTTCAGATAATTATTTTATTCTTTTCTGTGCACAGATTTTTACCAGTTCTTTTTTGTATTTTTCTACTTTAATACTTGACATATCTATGTATTGCAATACATTTAAAATGTGCAGGGAATATGAGCATTTAGGGAAAAATTAAGTTTTTCACTACCGGGTTCCGAGTTTTCCCTAAAAAATATGAGTCCCAGCAGTAGGCCACTGCCTTATTGATGTCATGATTGCTAGGGTTAAATGCCTGCAAGAGTTCTTCAATTCCAGCTATTGCATAAGGATGTTGGGTGCTTGTGAAGACACATCTGCTCATTACAGTCACACTGACATACATGCATATTTCTGGGAGTTTAGTATCTGCTTCTAGCGCCATACATTTATGACACATGGCAGGAAGGATTATTCCTGATAATATAGGGGATTCTGGGTTTAGAGACATACAGAATTTATCTCTATTATTTGATGCAGTAAGTTAATCTCAAATCTTGTAATGGCTCATAAAAAAGTCTTAAAGGGGTTGTCTCGCTACAATGATTGGGTTTTAATTAAAGATCTTTAAAAAACAAGCAGCTTTGCAATATATGTTCATTACAAATGTCCTACTGATTTTGAGCTAGCCCTGTTCATAGGAGTGCATCAGCTTCTCAAATCTCTATAGCAGCCGACCTGTTGATCCTTATCTTACTGGCTGTCAGGTCTGAATGACTCATCACCTTTGAAGACAGGTCGGAGCAGAGAGCCCCTCCCGCACAGAATGCTTCTGTAGTGGAGGGAGGAGGAGGGAGGACTCTGGCTTCTATGTCTGTGCTGCCTGGATTAACCCTGTGTGTGCCTGCTTCCTCCTGCTCTCTACACAGATTGAGCAGAGATTAGGCTGATCAATAGATGTGACAGCAGTGACCCTGTGTGTTACTATAATCATGATGTCTGTGGAGCTGTAACTATAATAATACTATACAGATCAGGAGGCTTGTGAACAGTTCATGCTGTGCTGTACTAGGGACACAACCTGAGTAACACTTTGCAGCTTCCCTGCCTCTGTTCTGAGAGGGTTTGTTTGTTGTTGCTGGAGATGTGGAGATATGTAAGCTAAGCAGAGGGTATAGGAACACTTGCAGCCCCTCTGTTCTGCTATTAGCAATCATAGACCTCTCTAGGGGAGGCACAACAGGGTTAACTCTGGCAGCAATCCCCCTGCCCCCCCCCCTGCTGTATAGAAGTTATGGCTAGCTGCCTGTGTGCTGAGGGGAGTGGGGAAGAGGGAGGGGGGAAGAGGCAGAGAACTAGCACGCCCCTCAATTCAACTCCCAGCCACAGACAGAGGCTGAAAGCTATTAATGAGACAACTCCTTTAAGTTCTTTACCATGCCCAAACTCATTGAGTGACAGCTCTCTATATACGCAAAGTAATTCAAAAAAAGCTGTCACTATGTGTAGGCAGGAGAAGTGAAGCTCGCAGGCTCTCTCTCTCTCCTTGGTAGAAATCAAATCTCTTTTACATGATAACACTGACTCAGTGAGAGAAAACTTGATATTCTCAAGCTCAGCTTCTCCCCCTTATCCTTAACTGGTCTTAGGTGAAGTAAAGTAAGACATCTGACAGATCCACTTCCCAACATATAATGTTTTTTAGACTTATTTATATATAAAAGCATTCAAAAACAATGGCTGCATCTCTTATGTAAGTGCATTTCAAAAGGATATGTAGAAAAAAGGGAGTGCTAGCTAGCTGTCATGATTGTGCCTGAAATACCCCCGTCTTTTGGCTCTGGTCGCCGGCCACGGCCAGTACGACGTAAACCATGGTTTTTTTACTTAAGATTACGTTTCTTATCACTAGTGTGAACTGGGTTTATTTTGTGCTGGGTGCTAATTGAGTCCTGGCCAACGCCTGTGGCCAGGAATCTTCCAGCACACTCGTGGTTAATTTTGTTCCTTCTTGAGTGACAGCCTTCTTCTCCTATCTGGTCTTTTGTTCCTTCTGCCTATTGCTTCAGTTCTACCTTTCATCTGTTCCTTTATAAGGTCTCTGCTTCCTTCCGGCCTTGCCTGCTATTTTGGCTCATTGCCTTATAGTTTGCCTGCTCTCTTCTGTTGCTTCTGTGATCTCCTGACCTTTCATTTGCACCCCGGTTATTCTCTTTGTCTCAAGATTCTGTACCGCGCTGCCCGTATTGTTGCCGACTTTTGACCGCCGACTAGGTTTATTGTTCTGTGTCTGTTTGTCCTGTCTGTGTAGCACCTATACCAGTGCAGCCATCAGTCTTCTGGTTGGGGCCGGCCTATTAAGGAGTTGGGTTCCCCAAAAGGCAGGGACAGAGGCTGGGACCAGTGTCAGGGCCTCACTTGTCTATGTCTTGTGTGTGTCCCTGACAGTCCCTGACACTAGCATAATAATGTTATGGATAGCTTATAAGCTTTTTGTTAGTACCCCTGTAAATGGATCCACTGGACCACCACAGGTGGTGGTGTAAACACATCAGGGGACAGGGGGCAGAGTGTAAGAGTTTTCACTAGAGCCCGCTGCAAGTCAGATCGGGCTTTCTGCAGCAAGAGACCCACAGATCACTACCCCTGATGCGACATGCTTGCGGTGGAGTTCAAAGTGTAGCAAGGTACAAAATTGTATGACAGGCTCATGATCGGTGACAAGCAGAAAGGTCAGGGCACACGGCAGGCAAAGAGTGGTCAAGGGACGAAGGCAAGAGGTCAGGAACATGGTAGAGGTAGACAGGCAAAGACTGCTGTCTCTAAGGTTTAACTGGCTCATAGATCCGGCAAGGACAACAAGGAAGAGGTTGGACTAAATAGGGTCAGCCCCCAGTGATAACGGATCACCTGTATGCTTTTCCTAGGGAACGGGGATGCACATGCCGGCCTGCAGGAGAACAGCAGGGAGCGATGAGAGGTGAGTAAAGTTGCAGGGAATGGGAATTGCGAGTGAACCCATGGCTAGACATGCAGCTCGCCAAAATCTTGGCACAAAATGGACCCCTCGATCCGAGTCAATATGCTGCGGTAGTCGGTGCAGACGAAATACAGTAAATGTCGAAAGAAGTGACTGGTCAACTGAAGAGCAAAAGGAAGACCGAGTAGCGGCACAAAGTGTGATACTTTCAAAAAATCGGTCTATTACCACACAAATGGTTTTGTTGATCAAGGAGGGTGGTAGATCAGTGATAAAGTAGAGGGTGGTAGATCAGTGATATGGATCCAAGGAGCATCCAGTATAGGCAAAGGATGCAGAACGCCATCAGGCTTTAGACAGAGGGACTGATTGCAGACACATGTGGCACAAGATTTGACAAAGTCTTTGATATCTTTGATAAGATTTGGCCACCAGTAGTAATGAGATATGAGTTGGCAAGATTTCTAACTCCAGTGTGCCAGACCACTACAGAGCAATGTCCCCACTTCAAAATCTTTTTTCTAGGTGCACGATGCACAAAAGTTCTCCCTAGGGGAACACGTTGAAGGTCAATGGGAGCTGCAAAGGTCAGGCGTTCTGGAGGAACAATGTACTAAGGTGCGGATTCTAGGCCTACTACATCAGAGCCACGGAAGAGGGAATCAGCCTTAATGTTCTTATCAGCAGGTCTGAATTGGATCAAGAAATTGAACTTGGAAAAGAAAAGGGACCATCTAGCTTGCTGCAGATTTAGATGCTGGACCGTCTGGAGATAAAGCAGATTTTTGTGGTCCGTGTAGATGTTGATTGGATGACAAGCCCCTTCAAACAGATAGTACCACTCTTCCAAGGTCAACTTAATTGCCAGTAGCTCCCGATCTCCAATGATGTTGTTTCGTTCTGCAGGTGAGAAAGTCTTGGAGAAGAAAACATACGCAATAGTTTTACCCCTAGAGTTTTCTGGTTAAGGACTGCTTCAGCTACTATGGAGGAGGCATCAACCTCAAGGAAGAAGGCTTTCTCTGGACGAGACAGGATAGGTGTGGAGGTAAATGTAGACTTCAGACAGGAGAAAGCTTCATCTGCTTCAGGTGGTCAATTTCCGTTCTTATTAGTAAGTGCCACAATTGGTGGAAAAAAGTGTCAGAATAAACTTTCGGTAGTAGCTGGCAAATCCCAGAAAGCGCTTTATGGCCCGAAGGCCACAGTTGAGGCCTTTTCAGGAAAGCTGACAGTTTGGCAGTATCCATCTAAAGTCCTCCTGTCCAAGACAGTGTAACCAAGAAAAAGCAAAGAGGTCCATTAGAAGATGCATTTTTTCCAGTTTGGCATAGAGATTATTGCTTCATAGGTGTCTTAGAACCTGGTATATGTGAGCCTGATGAGATTCAAGATTGGCCGAGAAAGCCAAGATATCGTCCAGATAGATGGTAAAAATATATAAGAGGTCTCTGAAGATCTTGATTATGAACTCTTGAAAGACGAAAGGAGCATTGCATAGGCCAAAGGGCATCACTAGGTTCTCATCTTCTCATCTAGTGCCCATCTTCCATACATCACCTACATGAATTCATATGAGGTTTAAGGCGCCTGCACTGAAGACCATTGGCTCCCAGAGTTGGTCATTGATTTTATGAGATCTGAGGAAGGAGTTAATGTTCTTCACAGTTATCTTGTTGAGACCCTGATAGTCTATGCAAGGATGGAGTGAACCGTCTTTTTTTTCCACAAACAAAAACCCAGCACCAGCTGGAGAGGAAGACTTGCGGATAACCTTTCTGAAGGTTTTCTTTAATGTAGGCTGATAAGGCCTGAATCTCCGGCGATAGACCCTGCCCTGTGTTACCTGGCAGAAGGCATATAGGACAGTCATAAAACTGATGTGGAAGGCTCTCAGACTGTTTTACAGAGAATTCATCTGCAAATTCCTGATATGGAGCAGGCAGGCCCAGCAGCGGCTTGGAAGACATCAGTGGAGAGGTGTGACGCACCAGGCAGGGTACCACCAGACAGAAAGAGTAGCAGTCTTGCAACAACATGTGACTTCGTCCGTTTGCCAATTGAGCAATGGAGCATGGTGCTGTAGCCCCAGAAGCCCCAAAAGAACCGCAGAGGAGGAACAGGGTAACACACAGAACACGATTTTCTCCTTATGCAATGTCCCCACTTGAAGATTTAGGGCGACATGTATGAATCCTGGTACTGATAGACCAGTTCTAAATCAATTTAAGATAGAATGACTGCACCAGAATGTATGAACTGGGTTCTTCTGCGGTCCATACATACAGGTGCAGTCTAGTATCAATTCGACAACTCAGGCTCAGGAAGACCACCTTTAACCTGGTCTGGCTGTTCTAACTGTTCTGTGCGAAAGTTCTGGCATTAAAGCATGATAACTGTGTCTACTTCTATGAATGCTGTGTAGAGTAGGCTCAAAGTACACCAGAAAACTGTCGCAGCCCCGTTCATACATGTCACCCTTAGAGGTTCAGTATGGAACAGAAAGGAGTCACTGAAGCATTCACGTTAAATGGAGGAGATCAGCAGAGGTTTTGTCAAGGTGGACCACGTGGAGATGATACTTAAAGGCCAGAGATGCATCAATGAAATTCCCGGCTGATCCAGAATACACAAAGGAGGCTTGGAAAATGACACATGATAAGGTGCCAAGTTGGACCGGCATGGTCAAACGTGAAGAAGGTAGTTTGTCAGGAACATGATAGAGGACGACAGGCAAAGAACGTTTTCTCTAAGATTAAACTGACACATGGATCAGGCAAGGACAAGGAGGAACAGGCTGGACTAAATAGGGTCAGTGCCCAGCGATAATGAATCAGTGGTAGAGATGGGCGAATTTCTCAAAAATTCGATTCGGTCACTTCGCCGAATTGTCCGACAAAATTTGTTTTGTTCGAATTACTTTGGCACGAATTCGTGTAAAAAAGCAGCTATTTTCAGGCTGCACAGAGCCAGTAGGGTGCTGTAGAACGTTGTTGCCATGTTAAATATGCAGAGGGAGGCTTGGGCTGGTCTTCTCTATGTTGGTTTTAGTATGTCACGCAGATGTCTTTTTGCCGCCGCCTTAGAATCGATTCACTATAAATTCCCTGGGCACTTTAAGAGGGCAAAAACTGACAAAAAAAACTCAAGCGGGATGAAGCCTGTTAACGTCATGCAGTGAAAGCTGGGAAAAAAACAGCTGAGTGATCAGGTGGCAACATTGTGAACAGAGTTGGGAGGGTGACGGCGGCAGCCACAGCAGCTGAGGTCAGGCAGTGGCACAATGGACATTCTGGAGGGGCAAAAACGAGGAAGCCACAGAGTGGCTCATTTCTTGAGGTGGGAGGTCACGGACGTGCAGCAGTATGAGGGCAGGCTGTGGGCACAATGACATTTCTGGTGGCGGCAAACAGTATTAGGCCACAGAGTGGCCACAATGATACTGTGTGGTGGTCAACCGAAAGCTGCAGCAAGAGATCAGGCAGTGCACAATGACATTTGGAGGCGGCAAAAGAGTATTTGGCCACAGAGTGGCACAGGCACACAGTGTGGAGGTTCGGCGGGCAGCAGTTATGAGATCGGCAGTTGGCACATTGACATTCTAGATGGCGGGCTAAACAGTATTAGGCCCAGAGTGGCACAATCACAATGTTGTGGAGGTCACGGCTGGCAGCAGTTTGAGATTCAGGCAGTGGACTCAATGACATTCTGGAGGCGGCTAAACAAGTATTAGCCACAGAGTGGCACATCACACAGTGTGGAGGTCACGGCGGCGCAGTATAAGATCAGGCAGTGGCACTCTCAATTGACATTCTGGAGGGTGGCAAACAGGAGGAAGACCAGAATGGCACAATGACTGAGGGAGCGGCTGTCACGGCGGCTGCAGCTTGAGGAAGGCAGTGGCACAATGTCTCAGTGTGGTGGGCATGGCAGGATGTCACAGCAGCTGCTTGAGGTCAGAGAGTGGCCACAATGACTTTCTGGAGGTGGCAAAACAGGAGGAAGCCACAGAGTGGTTTTTTCGCACAATGATGAGATGCGGAGGTCACGGCGGCAGCAGTATGAGGTCAGGCGTGGCACAATGACATTCTGGAGGGTGGCAAACTCAGGAGGAAGCTACAGAGTGGCACAATGGACTGAGAGCGGAGGCACGCGTGCAAGCAAGCATGAGGTCAGGGCAGTGGCACAATGACATTCTGGAGGCGGCAAAAAAACAGTATTGGCCCTGAGTAGTCTCAATGATACACAGTGTGGTGGTTACGACAGCAGCAGGCATGAGATCAGGCAGTGGCACAATGATATTTCTGGAGGCGGCAAAACAGTATTAGGCCCAGAATGGCACAATCACCACGTGTGGTGGTCACAGCCCCAACCCACGGGCGGCAGCAGTAGGAGATCAGAAGTGGCACACAATGACTTTCTGGAGGTGGCTATACAGGAGGAAAACCACAGATTGGTACAATGATGAGAGCAGGAGGTTCACGGACAGGCAGCAGCCATGAGGTACAGGCAGTGGACAATCACTCGGTGTGGAGGGCACGGCAGGAGTCTCAGCTGAGTATTGGTCTGAGTGTGGCACTAATGACATTCTGGAGGTGGCAAAACAGGAGGAGGCCCAGAGTGGCACAATGAATGAGAGCGGAGGTCACGGCGGCAGCAGCTTGAGGTTCTGTCAGTGGCACATTTGTCCATTGTGGAGGGGACATGGCAGCAGGCCACAGCAGCAGCATGAGGTCAGTCAGTGGCACAATGACAAAGGTGGATGTCCGGCAAAGCAACAGCAGCAGCAGCATGAGGTCATAGAGTGGACTCAATGACAGAGTGGTTGAGGGGGGGTTTCAATACCAGTCCCTGGTAAAGATGGTGGTAGGCAGATGAGAAACTGTAGCAGATGTGGGTGGCATCAGGGGGTGGCGGCATCAGAATAGTGGCATGAGGCAGGTAGTTTGAACCCAGATTGACGGCCTAAGGCATGGTGTGTGGAAATCCTGGCGATCCACGCCTGTTTCATCTTGTAAATAGGTCAGTCGTTCCATACATTTCCGTGGGACAAGCGGGTTCTCCTTGGGGTATCGATGGCCCCCGCCCTACTAAACACTCGCTCTGATGCCACACTAATGGCCGGGCTGGACAGCTTCTCACTGCAATATCGGGCAGTTGCGGCCACTCATCCATTTGGCTGCCCAGTAGTCCAGGGATCTTCTAACTGAGGTGGGCTGGAGTGCTGTCCATGTAGGCCTAACTGTTGGTTAAGGGGAATGCTCCTGTCCTGCTGCTGCTCTGGCGACTCTGCCTCCTCATTTAGGCAGGGTGAAGGAAGATGCTATCGTGATCCAGACTTAGGTTACTTCTGATGGAGCTGGTACTGCTCCTTCCCCCCACTTTCACCCCTGCAGCCGCGGCATTAGTGCGTGTGCGTGAGGACCCCCGGTTCAGACTGTCAGAGGAGGTCGATGCCGACATAGGCAGCGGCCAACTGATTATGAGGTTTGTTCTATTAGTATTTGTGTTTGTCTTACCCTCTCTTTAGCTGGGAAAAAGGCTCCCACTTTGGACAGTAGCGGTGGGTCCAATAGCGGAGGCGATGAGGGGGCGTCGGTAGTGTTTAGCGATCCAGGGCGTGGGTGCGTGGCGGGGATGTGTGTGTCTGCGGTACTGGTGGGTGGGGGTCACGGGGTTGCGGTGCTGAGTGCATGGTAGGGCGATTGATGCGCAGTACTGGGTCTGTGGTGTGAATAGTTTTCGAGCAATCGGAGTGATGTACGTCGGGTAGTGTGGGGAGAAGTGGGTGACGGTGGTCCCAGGCGCTATGTAATCGTTCGTTAATGAGTACGTGGGGTTGATGTGTTGGGGCGTGTTGGTGCGGGGGTTAAGGGGGGGGGAGGATAAATGATTAGTAACCTATGGCCCATTAGGGACTAGCGTGTTTGCGAGTGTTAGGTGGGAGGTTGGTGCGGGGTGGAGAGCCAGAAGTCATCCCTCTGCGGATGCTGTACTATTCGGCTGTCTAATAGAAGGCAAATAAGCATGCTGCGGCCTTCTGCACAAGTGACTCCGAGGGGCACCCTGCCTCCATTTTCCACTATATTACTGCACGGTGCTTGGGGGTCATCCTGCCTCATCTTCCTCATCTCCATCCCAACTCATCCAGCTGCTCCTGGCTACCTCCTCTCTTGTCACCTGGGTAGAAAATACTTATTTCATGACAATGCTTTTCTCCAATGTCCTCCTTCCTCCTCCTCCATTTTAGTCCCACAGGACTCATGTGGCCACGAGTGTTAGTCGCCACGTCTCCAGTCCCCTGCCCAGACAGATTTTTCAGCATCTGATCCAGGACATGAAACAGTGGAATGACGTTATTTCATCCCGTGTCCTGGCGACTGCAAATTAGCGTCGCCTCCTCGATTGGCATCAACAAACGGCAGGTGTCACGCATGAGCTGCACAATGGATGACATCAAAGTTACACAGGGGTGTACTTCTGTCTGCCAGGGATCATCAAATAAATCGTTATGGCCTTTCTCTGTTCTTACTGTCGGTCTACATGTGGCAGGCTGGAATTCCAGCGGGTGGAACATCGCATATCAGAGTGTGTTGGGGGTGGCAGTTCTGCCGCGGCAATTCGAGGAGGGTGTTTCCGTGGCTTTGTACGAATGGATAAGTGCATGCACAGTTTACCCCTGGCCATTTTCAGAATGTTTTGAAGATCGGTGGAGACTTCAGGACCTTTTCTCAACCAGATTGAACACGTGCGCCAGCAGGGTGCATGGACCATCCTCCTTGTGCAGCGCGGACAACCATGTTCCCCCCATTGTCCTTCACCATGGTTCGTTTTTGCAGTGGGGGAGAAACCCACACATCGATTTTTGCTGCAGGGGCCGGACAGTTCCCCCCCTGTGTGACTTGTTCGCCGAGGCAAGCGGTTTGAAGGTGACACCGTGTCCCCTACAAGTGGTTGTGGAGGTCTTGTGGGGGCTGAGATGGGGTGGTGGTGGAGGAGGAGGGAGGGGAATTGGCGCAGGTGCAGCGTTTGACAACGTGGAGGAGAAAGCGGCGTTCCTGCCCAAAGTTTTTGGGTTTTCCCTTTGGGCTGGAAGCACATTCACCCGTGGGGGAAAAGGACATTTTAGGCCCTGACCGTAGTTACAGTAGACGCCCGCCTGCTGCACCTGGAAAAAACCCGAAAAGCTCGGGACGACCCCCTTTGTTCTACTATTTTTGAAGGTGGTTTTCCCCTTTTTGGAAAAGAAATTAGGCTTGGAATCCATCTCGGCTCGGCACAAGCCATTAGTTTCTGAAGGTGCAGAGTCCACCATTTGGAAAGGGGGGACTGCATACCAAATTGGCAGGGAACGGTTGCTGTGACCTTTTTTATGGTTGGACGCATATGTTGTCTCTTTGCAATCGCCCCGCTGAACGATGCTGGCGCCATGAGTGCAAAGGGCGGAGCATCTGGACGGGGTGATGTCAAAGAGAAACAGTCCCTTCTGCAGAGGTGGTGGGGAACCTTGACTGGTGCAATGGATGCTGCCACTGGGCGCCTGCTGCTGTTTTCGCGGGCAGGTTTGGCCACCACTTGGCCACTTTTCCCCAGGCACCGGTGGTGCGCTGCTGTGTTGAGCAGGGCCGTGGGGCCCAAAGTTAGCTCCCCGGCCAGCTTACTTTCTGCCCCAGATTCTAATTTACCATATTCGGCTCCTCCGGTGTCTTAGCTAGAACTGCCACACGTCGAGTATGGATTTTACCGCCAACGCTCCGCAACTGAGTGGGACTACTGCCACGCTGCTCGCTGAGCCCTGTGTGCCCGCTACTTTCTTGGCCTGCGAAGTGGGTTTTTTACCCCGTGGCCGCTTGGCTCCCGACCTCACACTGCTGCTATCCTGCTGACTCACGGCCCACACGAACCACTTGCTGGCTGCGCTGCTGCCTGACGCGGCATGCTGACGACCCTCTTCTTCCTGACGTATGATAAAGCCCTTGCTTCACCCGGATCCCAAGTGCGGAGTCGGCTACATAATCATCTATTTGTGTTTCATCGTCACTGCTGTCCTCATCACCGGTCTTGGTATTGCCGAGGCTGACCTCTCATAACATGAACCTCCCTGCCACGTCCCACAATCAATACTTTTGGCCGCTACTGCAAGAAGCAGGCGATATTGGCCCATTTCTTCGCTGCCAAGCTAGCTGTTATGCCCTCTCATTGTTCATCCTCGCAATTTAGTGGCGCGAGCCCAGACCACATAGTTAAGATCTTATGGTGAGGGAAACTGGATGGGACAGAGGCGGGCTTTGAGGAAGGGTGAGGGCCGATGACCCGCTCCCGGGCCATGCCAAACTATAGTCGGTTGTGTCTGAGGTTCCCAACGGCTCTTGGCTGGGGTTGTAGATGTCATATGGGAGAAGAGGATGACTAGTCAACCAATCAAGAACCCTTGGGGTTGCTGGAACAACACACGGCCGCTAGATGACAGCGGCAGTTGTGGCCTCACCGAGTGGACCCCTGCTGCGACGTTCCCTTGCTGATGCTGCGGACACTTGGGTCCTTGTTCAGGAATGTTGTTGCCACTACCACTTGCAGGTGCAGAGCCTGCCACCTCTCTGTCTGGACTACTGTTTGTTCTAAAATGTACATACAGACACTGTTTGATGATGATATCTGGATATGATAAATACACCTTGTTTTTGACTCCAAATGAACCAGTTACAAGATTGGATAACCTTGGATATAATTGCGCTCCTCCAACAAGGCCAGGATAAAACTTACTTGTAGTGTGTCGTTTAAAAACACTGAGTGTTTTTACTTTAATGTAAAAGCACAAACAGGCTTATTAACCTTCGGACTTGGAATTAGGCTACAGGAAAAATTGTATATATTTTTGGTGTTGAAAAAAGTCGGTTTATTTTTTGTCAGCACAACAGCCAAAACAAAGCTTAATTAACCCCTGGTATGTAAATTGCGCCAAAGGGAATTGAGCCGCCCACAAAATAGCAGCTTTGTACGTGGTTTACATTGGGTGTTTTCTAACGCCACACACAAGAGATAGTTGTAATTAAACCTTTGCTTGTGAATTTGGGGCTACAGGAAAATGTATTTATTTTGGCGTTGAAAAAGACGGTTTATTTTTGTCAGCACACCCAGCAAAACAACGCTTAATTAACCCCTGGATGTAAAATTGACGCCAAAGAATTGAGCCACATAAAATAGTAGTTTGTAGCGTGTTACAATTGCGTGTTTTACGCCACACAACAAGAGATACAGTTGTAATTAACCTATGCTGTGATTTAGGATACAGGAAATATGTATATATTTTTGGGTTGAAAAAAAGACGGTTTTATTTTGTCAGCACACCAGCAAAACAAACGCTTAATTAAAAACCGAATTGTAAAGTGCGCAATTAGTAATTGAGCAGCACAAATATTAGGCTTTGTAGCGTGTTACAATTGCGTGTTTTCTTCGCCACACACAGAGTTACAGTTGTAATTAACCTTGCTTGTGAATTAGGCTACAGGAAAAAATTATATATTTTGGCGTTGTGAAAAAAGACGGTTTATTTTTGTCAGCACACCAGCCAAAACAACGCTTAATTAAACCTGGATTGTAAATTGCGCCAAAGGAATTGAGGCGCACAAATAGCAGCTTTGTAGCGTGTTTACTATTGTGTGTTTTCTCGCACACAACAGTGATACAGTAGTATTTAACCTTTGCTGTGAATTAGGCTACAGGAAAAATGTTTATATTTTGGCGTTGAAAACAGACAGTTTATTTTTGGTCAGCACACCAGCAACAACGCTTAATTAAACCTCATGGATGTAAATTGCGCCAAAGATTGAGCCACATAAAATAGTAGCCTTTGTTGCGTGTTACAATTGCGTGTTTTCTACGCCACACAACAAGAGATAAAGTTGTAATTAACCTGTGTTTGTGAATAAGGCTACAGGAAAAATTATATATTTTGGCGTGAAAAAAGACGGTTTATTTTTTGTCAAGCACACCAGCAGAAACAACGCTTAATTAACCCCTCCTGAATTAAATTGCGGCAATAGAATTTGAGCCGCACAAAATATTAGCTTTGTAGCGTGTTACAATTGCGTGTTTTATACGCCACACAACAAGAGATACAGTTGTAATTACCTTCTGCTTGTGATTAGGTACAGGAAAAAATTTATATATTTGGCGTTGAAAAAGTCGGTTTATTTTTGTCAGCACACCAGCAAAACAACGCTTAAATAACCCCTGGATGTAAATGCGCAATAGAATTGAGCCGCAACAAAATAGTAGCTTTTTGTAGTGGTTAACAATTGCGTTGTTTCTACGCCACACAACATGAGATTACAGTTGTAATTACCTTTGCTTGTGAATAAGTACAGGAAACAATTTATATATTTTGCGTAGAAAAATGACGGTTTATTGGGGTCAGCACACAGAAAACAACGCTTTATTAACCCCTGGATGTAATTGCGCCAAAGAATTGAGCGCACAAAATTAGTAGCTTTGTAGCGTGTTACATTGCGTGTTTTCTACGCCACACAACAGAGATACAGTGGTAATTAACCTTTGCTTAGTGAATTAGGCTAAGGGAAAAATGTTTATTATTTGGCGTTGGAAAAGACGTTTTCTTTTTGGGGTTAGCACACAGCAAAACAACGGCTTAATTAACCCCTGGATGTAACTTGCGCAATAGAATTGGAGCAGCCAAAATGAAGTGGTATTTGTATTGTAAAAACGCTGTTTCTTTAAATGAATAAACAGGAACTGGCTTTGATCCACTTGGATATTGAATGTATATGCAGCTGCAGTGGACACCACACTGGATTTCAGATCCAATACCCCAAAAAATTAGAAATAGGAACATTAAGAGAAAACAGTCTCTGAGACACAGCTGAGACACCCCCACAGAAATCGCATATATAAAAATCATTCTTCAGTAAGAGCTATCAGCCGCGGCAGCACATTCCTGGTGAGCCACAGTTGAGAGGGTGTGAGCTGTCCCGGCGTCCGCGCCGCGAACTTATATAGTGCGGTGACGTCACATGACATCCCGGCGGTCTCTGATTGGATTCACCTCTCGCACATGGTCAATGCAGGCTAAGCCCTTTCTTCCTCCAGAGTGCTTTGCCCCATGTAACGCCATGTGCTCGCAGCCATTTTATCAATCAAAAAGCACACTTCGGTTCACCCGAAGTACCAAAGTTCGACTTCGTGCGACCGAAGTCTTTCCTGAGATTCTAAACGGAATTCCACTTCGTTAGAATCGATTCGCCCATCTCTACCAGTAAACCTAATTTATTTTTAGTAGTTACCACAAGGGGCAGTAAATAACATTTCTCTTATAATGAAAGAAAAATAGCTCTTCAGTTGTCTACTTATAATGTTGGTACGTTTTAACAGTGTGCTTTAGATAATAGAAGAGATCTGAAAACATTCAGCTTCCAAGTAGCCAAGATGACAGCTGGCATCACTTGGCATGATCTTACCGATCTGGGCCCAAGACCACTTCCAAGCTTTATTATTTTCTAATATTATATTATGTAATGAACTAAGCACCGACAGTGATTTATATTACAAAATCTGTGTCCAAGAGATATTACAGTAATTGCCAATATTCCAAGAAGTATTGAACAATTTAGAATTCAATGACAGATCTCTTTGTCCCCTAATTACATATTAATTCTCACTCTTAAATTATGCAAAACATACCAATTTTTTATTTGAAATTATAGAATAAAAGCTTCTGTGTCTAAATGTCACTGATACATACTTGGAATGGCACCCCCTTCTGCTTTTCTGATGCCATTCACCTAATGCATTGAATGCCTTAATTCATAGTGGTTAGCATGCACTATAAGGCTATGTTCACACGGCTTATTTGCAGGGCGTAATTACACCCCACAATTACGCCGTGTGGGCGGGAGCGGAAGGCTAGCACCTCGCCGGCCCATAGACTATCATTACTAGTGGCGCGTATACGCCGCTAGTAAATGACATGTCACTTATCTCCCCCCTCGGCGTATTCGCCGAGCGGGGTGAGGAGACGTAATCCATAGTTCTCTATGAGAACTGTGGATTACTGCAATGACTGGGACATATTCCAGCCGTAATTCGCGCAGTACAGCGCGAAATTACGGGCTGAAATACGTCCCATTTTAAGCCGTGTGAACATGGCCTAACAGGAATCACTCCACCACCTGTGCACTAGAGGATGCAGATGGTAGAACAATAACACTATACAGTAGAAAGAATACAGTTGAACTAGAGAGGTTTGTCAATATAACATAACAAAAATTTGAAAAATCTAGTTTCAATTTACATCGGGCTTGGAAGCATTAAAGAGGTTGTCCACCTTGTAACAAAATTAAGCCAGCAGCTCCTGGGGCTCCAGTAGAATAAAAATACTTACACTCACCTTCCTCTGGTTCCAGTGCCGCATCGCTCTGGTCTTGTTTTCATTCTTGGATTTCTGAATGGGGACGTTAACAATCAGAAATAAATCCACACAGGGCCGGCTTATCAGCATTATGGGCCCCCGGGCAGAGCTGTGCACTGGGCCTCCCAAACAACACAACCACTTTGGGTGGCTTCACACTAAGAAATTGCAGTCGTTTGAGGTATCCATTGGGGTACCATGAAAAAAGGTTCCCCAGCAGATACTGGGATGGACCCATAGGGGATAATAGCTATTGAGTCCCGTAAAATAAGAATATGCACCGAGAAACAGGGCAAACCGTATCCAACACAGGGCTACATCTGCTCTATTATTCCCTAAGAGTCTGTTGCAGTGTCTGCCGAGATACCTTTTTTCAGAGTGCCCCGACGGATACCTAAAACTTACACAATATCGTAGTTTGAACCCACCCTTATAGGAATGATATAATTATTGATAACAAACTCATGTAACACTTTCATGTGGTTAGCCATCTTAAGTCCCCAGGCCACAGGGCCGCTCATATAATATACTTATTTATAATTTGTTTTATTTTTTTGACGATCTGACCACCAAAAACAAGAGATAAACAGAACACAACTATAAATAAGTATGTTATATAGTGGCTGTGTGTCCTGGGGGCTTAAGGTGGCCAACTAGTGATGAGCGATTACGTTGACTATCGTCCTCGGGTCGATAGTCGATATCGGCAATTATCAATAAGATATCCGATAGTCTATAATAGATTATCGCCGATGACCATTAAAGTCTATGGGAGAGGAACAACACCTCCATTCTTACACCCAAACAGGGATGGAGAAGCTGGAATTAACATCCACAACAGCAAACTGTATGTGTGCTACATCTTAGGCAAGAGAATTAGGTTATAAAAGCCACAGAAAAAAAATCACAGACCATTCACTATCCCTGTCTTGCACCACAGCATGACCCTTAAACCTACATGACCCACAAATTAAAAAGTGCCAGAAGGCAGTATGATTTGAACCATCATTTTACTTGAACTGGACATTGAATATCCTTGTCCTGGAACGCAGCATGAGCCCCAAACCTGCATGACCCCAGATTAAAAAGTGCCAGAAAAAGGAGTCTTTCAACCACCATTTTAGTTGAACTGGACATTGACTATACCTGTTCTGTACCACAGTATGACCATTAAACCTGTCTGATCCACAGATTAAAAAGTGCCGGAAAAAGGAGTCTGGACTGGGAGGACGAGGAGGTAAGACTGCTGGATGCAGGTTGCATTAACCACTGAAGAACAGATTGGCGACGCTGTTCGTTACTGAGATTCACAGGGCCCTGACCTAGCGATGACCGGCCTGACGGTCCTGCAACCGACAATCCGCTGGCTTGCATGTTGTCGCCAGCACTGGAAGGAGCACCTTCTCTCGTACCTCTACCTCCATGTCCTACCCCCCTCTTTGCTCGCTTACCACCTGAATTTGCTCCATGTTCAGAAAGATAAAAATTTGAGAAGGTATGGAAGAGTTTTGGAAAGTCTCTTATTAAAAGACGGCAAATCACAGCTATTCTCAAATCCCTCAAATCAAAACAAAATTGCTGGATTCAAATTTAACTGCAAGGTGGCTCTATCAACAAAGCTGGCCTGCGCCAAAGTGAAAAAAACACGTATCTGAAATGTAGACGGGATAATAAAAGGTATTTTTTGGCACCTATCAATTCACCTGTGGTGACTACAAAATTGCTGTATTCAAATTTAACTGCAAAGTAGATCTATCAACAAAGCTTGACTGACCAAAAGTGAAAAAAAACACCTGTCTGAAATGTATACGGGATAATAAAAGGTATTTTTGGCACCTATCAATTCACCTGTGGTGACTACAAAATTGCTGTATTCAAATTTAACTGCAAAGTAGATCTATCAACAAAGCTTGACTGACCAAAAGTGAAAAAAACACCTGTCTGAAATGTATACGGATATTAAAAGGTATTTTTGGCACCTATCAGTACACCTGTGGTGACTACAAAGTTGCTGGATTCAAATTTAACTGCAAGGTGGCTCTATCAACATAGCTGGCCTGCGCCAAAGTGAAAAAAACACGTATCTGAAATGTATACAGGATAACAAAAGGTATTTTTTGGCACCTATCTATTCACCTGTGGTGACTACAAAATTGCTGTATTCAAATTTAACTGCAAAGTAGATCTATCAACAAAGCTTGACTGACCAAAAGTGAAAAAAACACCTGTCTGAAATGTATACGGATATTAAAAGGTATTTTTGGCACCTATCAGTACACCTGTGGTGACTACAAAGTTGAGGGAATATAATTTAAGTGAAAGGTGGGTCTATCAACACAGCTGGCCTGCGCCAAAGTGAAAAAACCCCGTATCTGAAATGTATACGGGATAATAAAAGGTATTTTTGGCACCTATCAACCTGTGGTGACTACAAAATTGCTGTATTCAAATTTAACTGCAAGGTGGCTATATCAACAAAGCTGGACTGGGCAAAATTGAAAAAGAACACCTATCTGAAATGTATACTGATAATAAAAGTGGAGTTTTGCACCTAACAAATAGACCTGCAGTTACTAGAAAAGATCTGTATCCTAATATAAGGCAATGCAATGTCTAAACAAAGTTTTGGCTGTACAATATCCAGTATCCTTCATAGAGCTTGTCTGTGTTCCCCAGCGGCCTCCCCGCTCCTCCCCGTGACTTTACAGCGGTAGATGCTCCTTTAAAATTTTCTGCTTAACTACCTAAAATATGCAAATCTCTGATCTAACTAAGGATCACAGCTAAAAGTAGAGCTGTCTCTGTGAAAAAATTTAATAATTTCGCTGAGCTGTTTGGACACAGGCAGAGCGCACATCCTACTGCTATGAGACGCTGACAGACACTGATCATGAACAGGAAGGGCTGTTCTATGTAAAACGAGGTCATGTGATTTTTCCAGCCAATCGCAACCATACACATCCCAGTCATGACGTCGGACACACATCTCACCCTGCTCTATTCTGTAAGCTGATTTGCTGGCCGCCAAAATGACAGGAAGTGCCGAAAATGGCGCGATATTAATAGATTATGCACAGATTTTAACCTAAATTATCGCGTGATCTAAAAAATCCGATCAACATAAATACCGTGCCGATTTCAACTTTGTCGATAATAATCGCTCAACACTATGGCCAACCACATTAAATTGTTATATGAGTTTGTTATTGATATTCCTGTAAGGGTATGTTCACACGGTGTGTTCTGTCCGTGTGTACATACGTTATTAGATACATGTTTGGATCCATCTTTCGGACCCAAACACGCATCTAGCAAATAGCAGTGTGTTTTACATTGCTTGCAATGTAAAACACGCAATGGCGTTCAGACGAGTGATCACCGATACGTGTTTACTTGCGTCTTTCAGATCCGTTCAAAGAATTGACACGAAAATTCTTGATCCAAAAGACGCAGCCAAAACACATCCAAACACGCAGACCAGGACTAAGATTTCACATCGAAACGCGTCGGCGGTTCTTGAAGTCTAGTGCATACCCTGTTGGATGGTTGCGTCCATTGTGAGCATGAACTTGTACCGCAACTAGTACTTGTAAGTTTTTTTAAAAATTTTTTAATTAAAGATAAATATGTTTTAACTTCGGTACAGACTGCTTTTCCCCACTGTGTATGCCCGCTTACAGGGTGAACTTTAGGATGCTGGTTATCTACTCTCATTCACCCGGTCTTTTGGGACGAAATGTAAGAGACGTACTCTATTGTCTATGAAATGATGTGATGCTATTAAACGCATCCGGATTACTAATAAATCTTGTATGCTGTGACTAACACATTGTATAATGAAGTAAAATTCTTTTGCACGCTTAAAAGCTATTTTTTATACCTGTGTATACCTGCATATAGCTGTGTATAGCAACTAGTTCACATGCTGAATTAAGTAGGGCTAACTCAAGGACCCAGCTACTCGTCTCTGCTCAGGCAGTGTGACCTCTTCATTGATCACAGGCAAATTATGTATAACATATGAGGTAACATCATTCCCCACAGGTAATACAGCATGTCATACACTGAATCCACAGTTCACAGTCCTGCTGCTCTCAGCCCTATTTTCCTGCTCAGGCAACATGTCTGGGCCTCTGGGTCTGGGTCCACCCTGGTTGTCATATAACCCATGCCTGGCAGTCCCAAAACAGGTGTCACACGCAACAAACCCCACTGGAGCAGTCTTATCGGGTCTATGACGGGTCTCCACACTGGGTATACCGTCTGGGTGAAGGCTGGGCCTCTCTCGCTGACTGTCCATGTCAGTCAGGGGCGGGGAGCCAACCACCTAGATCTCCAGGGCTTGAGGCTGTAACCTCTGTGACATCCTCCTGAGAGCGCTGTCAGGAGCACATCCTGCTGCTCTGTGGCACCTCCAACATGGCTCCCTCTCTGGACGGTGATAGCAGACTCCTGCTGATAGAGTTGGTTGTCCACAGCAACGACAGCACGCAGGTCCCTCAGCAACTCGGTCTGTCCAACTCGGTCTCTCCAGAAATAGACACATACCTTGATGGAAGACAAGGCCTCCTGGCCACGGGACATCCTCTCATGCAGTAGTCCACCTGTAGACAACCGCAACACCATTCGGGCTGGTTATGCTTGGCAGCAGTCAGTTCTGCATTGTCCTCCGGACATCCAGCCAGCAAGGCTGCTTGTATTGCGGTGAGTCCACCTTTCCCAAGCTGCTGACTCTGGTTGATCATTGCTTTTAGTGCCTGCTGCTCTGCCCCAAGTTGTGAGTGGAGCTGTCGGTTGTCCTCCCATATTTTGACATTCATCTGCTCAGTTTGTTGCGTCACCTGCATTAACTGGGCGAAAAGCTCCTCCATGGCCAAACAAAAAATTTTCAGGCACCAGCACAGTCTTTTTAGACATCAAGGGCAACATGTATGAACAGGGCTGCGCCAGAAGTCTGGCGTCTTTTCAGCCTCACATCTAGCACAGCCCCGTTTGCTATAGATTTAAACCTGCCACATGACGATATCAGGCGCATTACAGAGCGTCCACGGCACTTTGTAATGCGCCTGATTTCTGGGGGCGTGCGGGAGGCGGGGCGCACTATAACCGTACAAAGCTATAGGTTTATAGCTTCAGTACGACAATTCCAGGTGCATTACTGCTGGAACAGGTAAACCAATTTCAAAGTGGTTTACCTGAGCCAGAATTGTCGTTTCTGTGCTAGAATGCACCTAATTTATGACCTGCAGTAGACCGGGTTCATAAATCAGGCACGTTTTACACTATTTATATGCACAGAAAAATTGGCGTCTAAGTGCCATTAATCATACATGTCACCCCAACAATCTGTATATGGGTGTGTCTCTATCTTTAGAAACACCCTTGCTCATACAGAGCTAACATTCAGCAGTCCTATGCACTCTGCATGCACCACTTCAGGCACCATTTAGTGCCAACACTGCACCAATTCAATTGTGCCACACTTGCCCAGGTTGTGCCAAAAATGCCTGCTGCATCCTCTGCCATATTGGAGGCTCACACTCGTCCAGCCGCCACCTTGAACAGTCTCAGGAGGTCTTTAGCTCTCAGATTGATGCTCTGGTAAGCAAATTATTGGCACACTGACAAAGGCTGTATTTTTAAAACTGGCCTCAGCCCGCTTTATTCAGGCATAAGATGATAAACAAAATATAAGAAAAAAACTTAGGCCACTAAATACACATTTATAGACCCTGACTATCAGTCGTCTAAGCCTAGCATCTAGACCCCCAAAACCCTTTCCCACTTTACCCAGTCTGCTCCTGGGTTCCAGCTTCTCTCAAGCCTCTGGGGGCTAGAGCCTCTCCTCTGCTCCTCTGCTTCTCCACTGCCAGCTAGCAGAACACACAACCAGATCACATGCAGTACCAGGCTTTTTATAGGCCTCCATAGACCTGCAGAAAACCTGTTCTGGGACACGTGGAGTAGGCACCCACCCAACATGTTGCCCACTCCCGATAAGAGCACACCCGGGAACGGCTGAAACAGCCACACTTACACTATACATAAATCATATCATATATGCAGAAAGGGAAAAGTTAACAATAAGCAACAAGTAAGACAGGAGTCATCTGTTCAGTGTGAACACTGCCTCAGCTGAGCTGGGGATTTCATATATGTTCACTCTGACCTGATGACCTGATCTCCATGTGTTATCAGTGAGGCTTGTGGAGGGAGAGGGGTTTATCAGCTCGGCCTGGGTGCTCCTGGAGTGTGCGGCCATCCAGGTCTGCTCTGAACTGTGCAGGGAGCTGGACGGCTGCACATTCTGGAAGCACAATAGAAAGACATTGACTATATTTATTTAGGAATATGTCAGCCTGTTACTCACACCCCTGCCGGCTTCTATGTCTCTGCCCCGCCAGTCCTGCTGCAGTCAGTGTTGAAGGAGCAGGAGTTCAGAGTCACGCTAATAACAGCACCGACCCCGCTCTGTTAGCAACAAAATTTGCAATCAGTGAATAGGGATGACACAAAAGAAATAACGGCACTGGCCTTTAGATTATAATACTGGGGAGATGGCAGCCTTAGGTGGACCCCTGTGCTTATGGGTCCCCTGGGCAGCCGCCTACCTTGCCCAATTATAAAGACAGCCCTGAATCCACACAACTGTAATAACTTGTAGATTTAGTTTAACAGGTTATCTAGTGTGAAAAGTGAAAGTGTAAAAAAAAGGCTATTAACGATGCAAACAAATGTTTTAATAAATTACAGAGTAATTGTCACGGACGCTCCTGCGACCACTGTCCCGGGTCGCAGACGTGCCCGTGCCCCTGCTCCCAGCGGAGCCCCGTCCCGCACGTCGGGTTCGGGGTCCGCTCGTGCCCCGGTCCCTGCCGGCGTCCACTTACCCGGCCACGCTCCTGCTCAGCCTGTCCTCAGCTCCCGGCACGTGGCTCCACCACTAGGGCGCGCGCGGCCCGGCTCTTTGAGATTTAAAGGGGCAGTGCGCCGGTAATTGGCTCATTGCCGGGCACTGCTCCTATTTAGGTCCGGCCTCTTCCTGCCAGCCCTCGCCGGATCCTTGGTGTATATTCCCATGGTGAAAGTGTTCCAGAGCGTTCCTGTCTTGCCTTACCGTGTACCGACTCTCTGCTTACGTTTACCGTCTACGAACCTTGCCGCCTGCCCTGACCTCCTGCTTGTCTACCGTCTACGAACCAGAGCCTCCTGTCCTGACCTCCTGCCT
The DNA here is from genome assembly GCA_025379985.1 of Phyllomedusa bahiana. Classification (NCBI taxonomy): domain Eukaryota; kingdom Metazoa; phylum Chordata; class Amphibia; order Anura; family Hylidae; genus Phyllomedusa; species Phyllomedusa bahiana. The sequence continues at coordinate 66,005 of JAODAL010008202.1, read as the reverse complement.
GTCCACAACCACGAGCCTGCCTGCCGTTACTGTACCTCGCACCCTTGGCCGCCACCGCAGGCAAGCCCCGCCAGTGGTAGTGACCTGGTGGATACCCGCCGCAGCAAGACCATCCCGCTTTGCGGCGGGCTCTGGTGAATACCGGGTCCCACTTAGATTCCACTCCCTGGTGTGGGCTTAAGCCATCGCCTGCGGTGGCCCAGTGGATCCACCTCCAGACCGTAACAGTAATTTATATGTATCCTCACACTATGCCAGAAACAACCCCAATTTCTTCTGAATAAAGCAAGGCCTCATAAAGCTGTGTCACTGAAAAAAATTAAAAGTTATGATTGCTGAAATGCATGGAGGCAAAAACTGAGAAATGTAACCGGTTATTAAGGGCTTTTAAGGCCTTGTGCTTTAAAAGTAAAAAGAAAAATATTAAACATATAAAACAAAGTATTTTCCAATAAATATAAAGAATAAAAAAATATATAATTGTACCACCATGTCCAGATCAGAAATATATTATTAATCCTTCATGATGAAGGCAGTAAAAAGAATTAAAGTTTATTTGTCATCATGTGATCTCCTGGGCTTGACACAGAGCCGTTTCCTGCATGTTAAGACAGACAGAACTATCGAACGTCCTTTCATCAGACAGCTTTTGTATTTCAGTAGGAAGCCCACAGCATATTTAATGAAACTGTATTACAAAAGTAACTAACATTTAAAAAATGACCCGGGCCTGGTCGGTGAAGGAAGGCCGACAGCATAGGTGTCCGCTTAGTCCGGGTCGGCCTTTCTGGAGTGGTCAAAGAGCCGGGTGAGGCGGGGCTCAGGCCTATAAAGCCTGAACCTACAGGCCTATGTGGAGTGCTGGCGTCACTCTGAGGAAAACCTTGCTGTGAGTTAACAGACGCTGTCTGCTTTTCAGTATAGTGAGGGAAAATACTATGTGTAGCCAGTGCTCAGCCGAGCAGGCGTTTATTTCTGTTTAGCCTGAAGTTAAGGCTTGTTTTTGTTTTCTGTTAAGTTCTGCTTAATATACCCAGGCAGCGCCTGGAACTTGAACTTATTTCCGTGTCACTGTCTCTGTCTGTGGAAGCCCTTCTTGCCTACCTGACGCTAAACCTCCACTATATATATATATATATATGTAAATGTCTGTTTGCTAATAGTGAATGTAAACATTTTTGGTGACAACCAGGACTTAAAATTCTATAGTTTAAAACGCCTAAAATGTGGTACAGGGACCATTCTAACCAGAAAAATCCATAGTCTTCAATCCTAACACTTCTGAAGACCATTGGTTTACTGAAATTGTATTAGTACCATAGAGACGCTTTTCAGGATCAAAAGGGGATGAGGGATTTGGGTCAAAAGAAAGTATGCCCTTTCAAAAGAAGCACACTAAGGGCGCGTCCCCATGGCAGAGACCAACCGGTATTTGCTCTGTTTTTGCGGCCGTGCACATAGCCACCGGGTGGGGGTGGGGTGACTTTTCTCCGCGGTTTGCGGAGAAAAGTCCTCCCCCTTCACATTGACGTGTTCATATTCTGCCCGAAAACTGGTTAAGTCTTTTTCGGACCACCAGCGGTCTAAAAAAACGTCCATCGGAAAATCCGTGCATTGGGAACCGCTGCACGGATTTTACATAGAAGTCTGTTCTAGAGTTTGACAGACTAAAAACCCTTGCTGTGGGGACAAGCCCTTAGGAAGCCATGAGACTATACGGTATATAAAAGTTGCAGTCTAGTCTCTACTGAGAAATGTAGTCAAAATAATCTTCTGATTTGTCATACATACCTGGGAAGTTCACATTAGTCAGGTCTTTCATCTCAGACTAACACTGATTTTCAGAATGACAGGGCTTCATAGAGCACTCACAGTGAAGACTATGTTGATTAAATATTTTAAAAAGTTCACAGTACTTTAGTATTTAGCAAGCCTAAGGGTATATTCACATATTATTTCCACCACAGATTTTAACCATGATTTGATCGTGTTTTTTTGTAGAAAATATTTTCCTGATATTTTTATAAAAACTCCCCAAAACAGGCTCCAGTATCCAGAGCAGACACTCCAAAAAAACATCATAAGGGCATGCCCCCACGGCACGGGTTTGCAGACGGTTTTTCGGACTGTTTGCAGTTTTGCAGACCGTCTGAAAAACCGTCCGCAAACGAGCACAACGGGCTTCTATGGAAAGTGGGGACTGATGCACGGGTTTTTCGCCCGGCGGTTTTTGGGGACGTGCTCTAAAGCTGATATTAGTTAAAGGTTACTATTCTTCATGTGGAGCAAGCATTCTCTGATACATTGCATAAAAAGTACAACTGGACATGTTAGAATCTCATTAAGATGTGTCATGTAAAAGTTAATTTCACCATAATCTATTTTGTAGACGATTAGAGGCAAAACTTATAGGGGTGTTCACACACTGGCAAAGCCAAGGCTTTCTTTTACCAGGGTGAAAAAAAAACCTGTTCTGACATGTTTGTTTTACTAAGTAATTGTGTTTTCCATTAAATAATTCTAGAGCATCTTTCAATAAAAGCTGCTTCTTAGAGCCTGCTCTTCACATCCAGCTTCAGGTTCCGCCTTCCTGTTCAGACTATGGGCAGTTTCACAGCAGTGACTGGCATTCCAGCTCTGGCTACAGGCTACAGAGCTCTAAAGGATTAAGGTTGGTCAGTAAGAAACATAAACAAACTCCTATGCTGCCAATAAGACACAACAGGGAGTGACATCACCACCCCAGCCAGGGCTGCTTAAACAAAAAGAGGTGGCTTGTAACCTAGGGAACATTCTGGAAACAAGCAGGAGATAAGAATCGCTCTTACTCTAAAATGAAGCAAAATTTGGAGCAGCAATAGATTTGGTAATGGTCTTTATTTACCTTTACCTACATGTTTAAGGCTAATCATTGTAGTGAGAATGCCCCCTTTAAAGTTCCTAGGTCCTAATGCAAAATATGTAAGGCTGCATTATATACAGTGGTTTGCAAACGTATTCATACTCCTTGAACTGTTCCTCATTTTTTACCGCTATTGTATTAAATTGATATTTTATGTGATAGAGCAACACAAAGTAGCAATTATTTGTGAATTATAAAAAAATGTGGTTTTCTAAGCGTTTGCAAATGGAAAAACTGAAAAGCACAAATCATTTTCTTTATACTTCACAAATATTTGCTAGTTTATGTTACTCGTAAAATATCAATAAAATATATTTAAGTTTGTGGTTGTATCGGTTAAAAAGGAGGAACAGCTAAAGGGGTATGAATATTTCTGCAACCCACGGCATGCAGTGCTGTTCTGACAATCAGATGCCTAGATAGAGTCTTAAATGAACATAAATTAATGTAGCTACAGCTGAAGTACTCAAACTAATTCTCTCCTATTTGTCATTTCCAGTCATATCTCCTCAAATAAGCTTGAAATGGGTCTCAGGCACCAGGATACGGATCAAAAAACATTGTTAAAGGGGTTGTCTTGCTACAAAGAATAGCTTTCAAAATGCAGGGAACACTAAATGAAGATATTTTCCAAATACATTGCTTTGTTCATCTTTTTTTGCTAAGGAGCTACAAATGATTTTATCACCTTCCTTGCTCTATTTCATTCCCCCAGTGACCGACCTGTTTACTTTTTTTCCCCTGCTGTTTGTTATATGTGATAGCAGGGAGTGAAGTCATCACACAGGTTGCGGCAGCCAGAGTGAGAGCATGTGTGTTATCTGAACTTTCAGACAAATTACTGCTGTTTACTTTAGATAAACCTCCTGCTAGCAGTTTCAGAGAAGCTTCTAAGCTGATCTAAACTAATTAGCAGACTGAAAACAGGGAGTTGAATACAAGGAGTGAATGCAAGGAGCTCCTATGCTAATTACAGACAGTCTGACCAGGAAGTGACAGGATGCATCAATGAAACTCTGAAGGGAGATAACCCCTTTAAGATTTTAATGTAAACCTCTCTATTAAAGGAGTTTTCTGGGTTTTTATTATAAATGACCTGTCCTTAGGATAGACTATTTGGATTTCTTTGGTGGGGCCTAATTCCACCACCCCTGACAATCCGTTGGTTTATCAAGCGAAGCCAGACCCCTACTGATAAGTCATCAATATTAAAGTTGTAAGAAATCTCTATTAATGTCAGAACATTATTTTTCTATCTGTTTTTTATTACATGACCATAAGAAACACATACATAATATGTGGAAGGAATATTCCACGATTTGTTCACAGCTTATTATTCTACTTCTCCACTGTATTATCATCTTTCAAGGTTGCTGACAACTGACATGTGGCTACTCCTAAGCCTGATAAATGGTTATTTGAAATCTATAATGTTGCAGAGAAATACGATGAATCTGTCAGTTACAGGTAACATTACTCTAACAGCCCCAGAAATAATCACTTAACAACACTGATCCGACGTCTTGAATATTTTCAACCCTCAAAATAATAGCTTCCTTGAGACGAATAACTTCTAAGTATAACTCCTCATCCCCCAATAAACCTGGTATCAGGAGATGTAAGCATCTTCTTGATGATAGACTGGTTTCAACATGTCATCTGTTGGAAGATTTCATTATAATGGTCTATGAGCATTACACTCTAAACTTACGGAGTTGAGTAAGGTTTCAATCAATATAACATGCACATATCCAGAATACAATAAGGTATTTAAATTATATGCATTTCCATGAAAAACCTGACATAGATTTCCTTTCATTTACATTATAACATATTGATAAGCCATCAACCGAGTTACTTAACTCAAGTGTCCTATTCAGCAATTTTCATGTTAATGTTACTGGGCAGGGGAGCCCCTAGTATTTCCTCTAGTCATTTTGTCATTAACATTTGCCTTGGAAAGTAGACAAAACCTGATCATATTCAGCCGTACTGTTACACAGGGGCGTAACCAGGATTCATGGGGCCCCATAGCGAACTGAGATGGTCAATGATACTAAACCATAAAAGCAGCATACGTAGTAATAATTAAAGGTATATATAATACTGCCATATATCAGGGAGCACACATGGGTGTGCTAGGGAGCAGAAAGCCACCAACTACTTGTAACCTACAGAAAGGAACAATGTTCTTGTACCTAAGTGGGCCCCCTCAACCTCTGGGCCCCATAGCAGTCGCTATGTCTGCTATGGCTATAGTTACGCCCATGCTGTTACACACCGTAAAATTGAATTTATGCAGGTGTTATTTCACAGCTGTCCAAGAACAGATAGAAAGCCAGCGGTTCTACATACTCTACTCTAGTTGGGATAAGATGGTGCATATTCTGCCATAAGTTGAATGATGAGTTGATTCTTGGCGTCCACCCAATAGCTCCTGCACATGACTGCACATAGCACATATGCCTCTTTGGGTACATCCACACAGCAAGGGTTTTCAGTTGCCAACCATCCCTGTAGACGTCAATAGAAAATCCGCCCAGTAGTCTACACTGTACGTTTTTTCTACTTGGCGGATTTTCACACCGCTGACGTTCCAAACAACTCAGAACATGCAATGTCTTTTGCCAAAAAACATTCAAAAGATGATAAAATACCGGACAGATTCTTAAACAGAATGTGACTGGCATTTTACAACTGCCGTGTGGCCGTATCCTTAACCTCTGCCTCTTGATTTCTGTCTCTCTTTCTCTGCCTTACTCCCTATAAAGCAGCCGCTGGTCTGCCATGCCCTGCTCACCCAGTGAGCCAGTCCAAGTCTACTCACATTTGTCCATTCTCTTCTTCTCTACTTGATAGGCATACTCCTGGGTCATTTAACAGTTATATTTGGATGTTTGTTTACATTTTAGACCATTTTGTCTATGGTTTTTAGCCTGAATATATTGGAGGGGAGTGGTCCCTATTCAAGATCGAAAAGAAAGCAGATGCATAGAATGCCTCTCCCTCTAGAGGATCTATCCTGTATCACACAGATAACCCATTAATTTGAATAGGTATTGTGTAATGCTTCATTTCCCCTGTGGTGGCGCTGCTGGGAGGT
>JAODAL010008202.1:0-57500 GCA_025379985.1 Phyllomedusa bahiana | reverse complement strand
GGGCGGAATCCGTCCCGCAATTACGGCTTAAATAAGGGGTGGGGGCACTGCCCACCGGCCCCATAGACTTTCATTATCCACGGCGCGTATTCCGCCAGGATAATGAACATGTCACTTTCTCCCCGCCCGGGAGGAGAGATGGGATTCACAGTTCTCTATGAGAACTGTGGATTACCGTAATGGCTGGGACAGATTGCAGCGGTATTGCAGCGCAGTACGGCGCGCAATACGGCTGCCATTCGTGCCCAAAATAAGCCGTGTGAACGGACCTTAAGTGTGATATCCAGGAAAGAAATACTTTTTTTGTCCCAACTATCAGTAAAACATAAATTGCAATGGTTGTCATTTATATACAGGCAGTCCCCGACTTACATCGTTCTGACTTACATACGTCCCCTAGTTACAAACGGAGACTTGTGGGGCGTGGCTGACATTCAACACTGAGTCACGCCCCATGATAACCAAGTGCCAGCATGCCACAGCTGCACATGAAAAAATAAATGTTAGGTGAAATCTTCTAAAAAAGGGCACATACATCAAAACAATTGTAAAAACTGTTCCCTGCACTATACAAAAATGTTTTTTCTGGTATTACATTTAATGAATCTACCTGTTTCGACTTGCATACAAATTCAACATAAAAACAAACCTACAGTCCCTATCCCGTTTGTAATCCGCGGACTGCCTGTAATCAAAAAAGGAGATAGTTTAGTGAGGTTTCTAACGATTAGTTAGTGAATGTTTTTAACCGCTCCATTTTGTCACACAAAGTAGCGGTGAACAAGAGCTCTGCTGGCCCGAAATGCGTAAGCGTGTGACAGTTTTATCACTTCACCTATTTTTTGTATGTTCCGTGGAATTATTAATCTACAAGAATAAAGTCTGCTTTTATATGTAGCGCTGGATCGTGGAGTTTTCCGTTAGACAAACCTGTTAATCTGTATGGGGGCTTTTCGACTCTTGAAGGAAATAAGGATGGGGCGGTTGTATTTTATAGAAAACAGTGTAGAAGGTAAATGCTCACCAATTGCAGTCCTCAGAATACCGCGCTGAAACCGTCAACACACGGTGCAGAGTGGAGTATGGACCCCGGGCTGTGGGAAATCCAGATAGGTGCACAGGAAATGACGATAAAGAAGCCCAGCACTCGTGCTCAGGTTTAGATAGAAAAAATCTTTAAGAATACATTTTATATCGTTGAACAGTTTAAAACAACAATAAAACACTGCTATTTTTCAACTCGTTTTCGAGCCTATCCCATGGCTCTTAAATCGTTACGATTAAGACCATGGGATAGTCTCAAACGCGTGAACAATAGCAGTGTTTTTACTTGTTGTTTTAAACTGTTCAACGAATAAAGTGTAATTCTTAAAGATTTTTTCTAGCACTTCCACCTCTTTTTCGCCTTTCTGTCTCTATGTATATGCAGTGTAAAAGAAACCCCACGTCTTCCATGCTCAGGGACTTAACGAGGATTTCCCTTGTTTCCCGGTGGGTCAGTCCGCGCCTTACCTTGTCGTTGGTGGATAGGGGCCTGACAATTTTGGGTCCAAAATATGTTTCACTAGAACCTCAGATTGTAATGTATCCAAAAAGTGGTAGAAATGCATCTTGAAATAGCTCAAATATTCATTGTTTGACTGTATCTTAATGTTTGCAGTGCATTGCTGATGCATTTTTCTGTTTGCATGCCACTGATCAGACCCCCTAAACAGACACCAGACTAGACCTTCTTAATATAGACCCAAATCATCTAAACACGGATTCAGACAAAACCTACTAGATAAATACGGACTCCAGATAAGACCCCTAAACAAATAATGACCACGTTTAGATCACCAACATGAATCCAGGCGCCAGAAAAGACCCCCTAAAGTAATACCGACCCTAGACAAGACCCCTTAACATATAAGACCCACTAAATAAATACAGACAAGACCACTTAAATAAAGACTGACGCAGCTCAGACCCCAGACCAAAATTTCTTAACAAGCAATTACCAGTTTGGTTCCACCAAATATGATTTTCACACAAAATATGATCCCTAGGAACCTATTATATATTGTAGAACTCAGCTCAATTCAGAGAAGAGTATTGAGAGGGAAAATCATCTTGGGATCATTTAAGAACCTTAGACTAGACACATAGATATTTACCTCTCCTTGTTCCTGCGCTTCTCTTTACTCCAGGTCAGCACTGTATAGGTGGCTTGTGAATGAAGAGGACTAGTGTTGAGCGAACCATTCGGAAAAAGGTTAGTTCGGCACGAATTTTACGTATTTTCCGAACCCGTGCCGAACCAAATTTTTTACCGCAAGTTCGGTAAAATTCGGGTTCCGGACATGCGTTCAGCACCATTTTCAGCTGCTTCCTTCAGTTTTGGCCAGCCAATCAGTGCAGAACACAGAGGAGGGTCAAAAACGTCACCACTGAGGGTGTAGGGATCTCATTGGCTGCTAAAATCACATGACCATCTTATGTGAATGTCACTGTATTTCCTGTTGAACGCCATTTCCACCTTGCTCTTGTGCTGAACACATGTCCCTTGTGTGCTTTTTCCAGCGGGTAGAAACCCTTTTCTAGCGTTTTTTACACAAGGAAAAAAGCTGCTAGTTAGATTAGTCGGGGGGGGGGGGAGCTAGCTTGGGGAATCTCACCTCATTTTAAGGAAATTTTGTATAGCTTTTTAATTTTTATACTGGCTGGTTTTTTCCCATCTTATTAAGATGCCCAAAAGTTCATTTCCCCCTTTTGGGGGCCACCACTGCAGAAAACCTCAGCAAATCGCCATAGAAAAAAATAAAAATGTTGAGTGTTGCTTCCGGGGTTCTTTCCATAAGACAGTGTTAAAGATTTTCCAAGAAAAAATTCATTTCTACTCCTATTTGTCATTTGCAAATATAGGATTCAAAAACACTTTGATGTGCTGCTTGCTGTCCGGTTCTTCCATAAGACCCCATTTCACAGATATTCCATAGAATAAATTATATTTCTACTCCCAAGTTGCCAGTTGCAAAGTATTGGCATTTAAGCCATTTGGCCTGTCCCTAAGCCTGTGTTTTTGTCTGTGGCCCTTTTCCCCCGCTTACCCACTGTCTATGTTGCCCTTAGTGTGTTGACCTTAGTTTTCTTAGTCGTGGCTGGACAGGCAACTGACAGCTGCAGTCCCAAGAATGGACCTCGTTCTAAGAGATATTTCCAGGACTGTAGATATCCCTTGCTGTGTATCTATCATCATTATCTTCTTGCAATAAAGTCCTTGGAAACATGTCACTGTTATTTTGAGGTTACTATGTTGGTGGCACTATTTCAAACTGCAGCAGGAGGATATGGGGAGTGACAGGGGGCCCCTTGACAGCAGTAGGATGGGAGGATGCTGGGAAAGAAGTTGTTATTGCATTCTGGACTGGATTGAGAAAAAAAGAAAAGGGTAACACCTCAAGTGAGAGAAGATGTCACCTGTTAGTCAATATTTTCCCATTTGAAAGTCTAAAACAATTGTCCCTTAATATATATCATTGTTTTTCTAACATTTAATTCATTGTGTTGATGTAATGAACAAGGGGATCAGGATTCCATGGTGCTCAAAAAGAGTTACCTAAAAAGAGCTTTATTAAGATATGTTAGGCTCAAATCTGAAATCTACATCAAAATCATAGAATTAGGAAAAGGTCGATGGGGGTAGGAAGGAAGTATTTCACCAAATGGGAGTAATGTTATTAGTATGAGGTACTGCGTGGAGCTAGGCTATGTGTATATACGATGACTCCTTTTTGTGTTGTTATTCGTAGGGTAGAGGAGTCATTCAGATTCTGTATATTTGTTGAAGAAAATGTGGTTCTGAGTGTCCAGTGTGGTACCCTTAAACAGACCTGGAGAATCATATGTACATCTGTGAAGATCCTAAGATGACGGATGTTGAGAACAATATACGTTTGTAGAGATCGTTGAGGTTTTCCATGCCCCAAAATTTCCTTTTCGGGTTGCTAGACCCTTTCTCAAGCCATAAGCTCTAAGATACAGTAGGAAGGTGCCAGGAGCTGAGGTGCCAGGAGTAGACACCTCTGCTCCTGGCACCATCCTGCTGTACTTTAGAGTCTATGACTTGAGAAAGTTCTGATTAAAGACAGCCACTGTCTTGGCCCTGGTCTGCTGAAGGGAACCGGGCATGATTGGGTGTACTTGAACATGGTTAGATGCAAGGCCTGATGTGGTGTCATATTTGGTATGGTCAGGGGCATGGCTTCATGTGATGTGCTTGACCCGATGCAATGCTTTGCCTGGTGGCCCATAAGGCTGTCAAAGGGGTTTTGCCACGAAGTGAGTTCCTTACCTCCTTATCAGCTCAGGAAAAAAATAAACAAATCATGCTGAGCCATGAACGCTGCAGGAGTGAGAGGGAGGAGGTTAGCAGAGAGTGAGGAAGAAGGGAGCGTCTCAAAAGTTTACTCAAATAATAACATTACAACAGTGGATTCTCTATACAGCAGACAGACTCATACACTGCACTTTTTCCCCAGCCCCTTAAAAACGCATTCATGTTCCCTGTCATGAGATTAGAAGTGCAAACACGCAAGCACGGCCAGATCAGCTCCTGTCAGCTCCTCTGGTCGTGTCTAATATAAACTTTCAGGTAACTAAGGGGGACTGAGCAATGCTGTAGCTCTCACAGGCTTCACTTTTTGTAATCACTTACATTTAGAAAAGTGATTAAATACCCATTTTGGAGGATCCCACGTCAACATTACATTGTGGCAAAACCTCTTTAACACTGCCCTTTGCGCACGTGGTGAGTCACGTTGCTGACAAATCTCTTGTTATCTTTCTGCAAAAAGATTGTCAATCTCAGTAACCAAAAAACTACAAAGCTACACTTACAGCTCAATGGCTGATGAATGCACTGAATACCAGCAGCAGGCTTCTCTGGCCCTTGTGCTGCATGGGAAAAGATATCAGTAACCAATGTAATAAGATCATCAAGCCTGGCAGGCAGATCTCATCTCACTCACTCATATTTAATATCAAGCTCTTCCCATAAAGTGGTGATAAAGGCCTTGTTGTTCCAGACCAGTTCTAAAGCAACACTGTGTAACTGGATGGGGTACTGTCTGATGGTAATCACCTTGACAAAGCCAAGGAGCAGGAATGCTGCAGAGGAGCCACCCCTTCTTTAAACCCTTACCGACATTTGATGTACCTATACGTCAGGGTCGGGTAGGGGTTCCCACAAATTGACGTATGGGTACGTCATGGCGATCTTGCGAGCTCACAAGCGGAGCTCGCAAGATCGTGGCATGGGACCAGCGGTATATTACCACTGGCATCATGCCACATCATCCTTGGCAGGAGTGAGCTCCGGCCGTGGGAGATTAACCCTTCGCTATCATAATAGTGAAGTGACAGGCAGGAGGAGTGAGCTCCTCCTGCCTTCGATCGCCACGGTATGCAGCGCTTTGCGCCACTACTGGTCCGCTGACATGACAACCCGGATGCTTTACTAAAGCATCTGGCCTGTCTGATGACGGCACCATGCCCGCAATGCATTGTGGGCATGGTGATTGACAGTCACCATGGAGACCAGTACACAGTAGCAATCCTGTGTACTGGTCTCCCATATAACAGCGTCATCAATGCATGGAGCAACGCCTTATATGTACTTTTTTGTCTCACAAGGCAAAGGTTTTTTTTTTTTATTGGGGAATCTGAGGTTTTGTTTCTATTTGTGCATTGATCTGCTTGTTATTTTTTTAGCCCAAGAGTGGACTATACTTTGCAATCGCGTTGGTTATTCATAGCACGACCTTACTGTATTGCTAGGTATTATACCATACTTGTGACAGGCAACGTATATGTCTATGGCTGGGCCTGATGGCCATTGTAATGGTGCCCATGGGTGAGAGGGAGCCCCCTCCATCTGCTAAACACCTACCTAGATGCCACCGACATCTAGGGGATTAAACTGTTCGCTGAAGCGGGAGCCCACCTGTAAATTAAAGTCGGCTTCTGCTTTGAATGGTGCAGGCACAGCCTCTGAGCCTGCACCATTCTAGTGCCATACATGTACAGCACCCGGGAGTGCAACTTTTCCTGGGATCCGGGAGCAGGCTCGGACTGGCCCACAGGGGAAGCCCCTGGTGGGCCCCTGAGTAGGCAGACCTGGGTTGTTGTTTTTTTTTAAACTGCATATACATCCTTGGAAGAGGCAGAAAGGCAGAGAAAGAGGCAAAAAGCAAGAGGAAGAGAAAAAAAGGCGTGTGGAGTAGCTGTAAGGTGTGCCCCCAGAATCAACTTCACTAGTGGCACCTCAGTCTGACACTGTCCGAGAAAGTCGGTGCGGTGCCTGCTGCACAAGAGTGCTGCCCCCATTACCCTTGTTAGTTACCCATTCCAGACATGTCCATGTTCTGCTGACAGGTGTGGCTGCTGAAGTGCGCCCCATATAGCACATATACATGGAATAGCTCACACTTATGTCACTAATGTATTAAAAGTGAAAACCCCACATTAATACCAAACCCATGTTCAGTCAGTTCCTGCTGACAGTCACTGCAGGCAGCCGCCGTTAAGGCGTCCAAGGGCTTGGTTCACACTGCACTTTTTACATTTTTATGTACACAGCTCACATTTTTGTGCATCAAAATGAACACGAAAAAATGCAGCGCTCCATTCACACACTTGGGACGACATGTATGAATGGGGCTGCACCAGTGTTTTATAGATGTATGAACATTCATACACCAAAACTTCTCTAGACATGACACTTTGGAATGCGCCAAAAATGTGCAAAAGTTTGGCATGAAACCGCCATCCAAATCCTCACCATGGCTGAGGCAATGTTTGGGGCAGAACACTCTTTCCCACATACTGTCGTATTCTACACTTATCGATTTAGAACTGGCGTGTTGGCCACAAGTTTCATATATGTTGCACTTGGTGCGTTTTTTGATGCACTTTTTGATACATGTAATAATGCAGGTGCGGTACCATTGTCGGTGCACAAATGCGTGTTCTTGCTTTTTTGCAGACTTTTTTTTACAAAGATGCGTCTATGAAGAATTTAAAAGGTGAATCAAAAGTGGATGTTTTGTGATGTGTAAATGCACAAAAAGCATCAAGATGAAGGAACACGTGAAACTGTGCTTCAAACATATCCCTAAAAAGCATCAAATGAAAACACTTTCAGTTGAAATCTGCGCATATTTTACTGCATCCCTTTGTGCTATGTGAACATAGTAGGTGAAGGGAGCTCAGCTCCACATACTAGGAGAAAAGGAAAAGATTTTGTGGGATGCACAGGCGTCTGTGCAGGATTGTTCCTCTAATGCTATGACTTCTGTCTAATACTGTCTTGTCTGTCACTCAGATGTGGTAATGCATTTCATTAGGGAGAAGCACCATGTCAGTGTGTAGAGACGTAAAGGAGTTTTACCACAAAGGCATTTCATGCCTGGTCTGTCCTGCTTCAGCTTTCACTGTGCTCAAAAAGGGGTGTATATTAATTGTTTGAACTGCATACCATGTGACCCAGCAGGCTGACATCACCGTGCCTTTCCCCACAGTGTGCTCACTCTAGTCAAACAAAAGTTTGTTTATTTAAAGAGCTGTGAGTAGCTACAAAGTAGCTGAGGGGTTAGCACTTCTGTCTTTCAGCATAGGGGTTCCAGGTTCAAATACCTGCAGGCACCAAACATGTAGATTTTTTTTCTCAATGCACATACCCGATTGAGGTTTCTTTTTATTTGCACTGTTTGACTATCACTAAGGAGTCAACAACAACAAGATCAAAGGCCTATACAGCTCCGGGTGCGGGATGCACAGCAACAAACGTTTCTTGCCCGGTAATGATTAAAACTCATATTTTATTTCAAACATATAAAAAGAGCCATATGTACATATCCCAAAACGCAATGGCCCGACAGACGGTTTCAAGCTCGTGTCTTTTTCACTGTCAATAGAAACTGGAAGCTGCCAAATTTTAAAATAAATCCCACCCAATCAGGTGCTAGGAGCACACACGGATGATGATACTGAAAATAAAGGCGTCCCATAAAGATAATAACCAACTCAAGATAAAAGGAAAGCAGCGGAAGGACAAAGGTAAGATGTACGTTGTTACTACTAATATGTGTTTTTTTATCCGCATAGTACTAGTATATCAATTATTGAAAAAATGTGGACTGATATTTTTCAAAAAAAATGGGGTTTTCACTACATTCATTGAACTGACTATCAGTCCACATGTTCATAATTTTGATTACTAGTAGCTACGGGGATAACAAACACATATTAGTAGTAAAAACGTAATCTTACCTTTGCCCTTTCCCTGTGCTTTCTTTTATTTTGTAGTTGGTCTATTATTCTTATGACCCCGTCATTTTCAGTATATCATCACGTGATGTGACCTAGCCCTATTGGGGGGATTTTATTTTTTAAATATTCCCGCTTCCAGTTGTCTGTTGCAGTGAACAAGAGCATGAGCTTGAAACCGTCTGTCGGGCGCATTGCGTTTTGGCATATGCATATGGCTGCTTTTTATAGTGTTGAAATAAAATTTTAGTTTTAATATTACCGGGGGAAGAAACTGTTTTTGCGTGATCCCGCAACGGAGTGCATAGGGCTTTAGAATCTTTTTTTTTTTGGGGTAAGCTTGGCCCCGGGCCCCGGGATCATAATCAAGCGGATCCCCCAGAACAGAGTATACCCCAATCAGGAGCCAACATCTTGTTTTTTTTTGTATCATAAGGAGTACAGAGGACAGGGGTAAGTGACAGCACCCGGGGTTGAAATTTTTAGCAGAGTGTGTGAGTTACAGACTGACGTAGTGCCGAGGGGTTTGAGCATGTGCAGCCAGGACTGAGTGCTCCCCTTTTATAGTTTTTTCCCGGAGTGAAACTGTAATATGGAACTAAGGAGCAGCTAAAACAAAATGGTCCAGAAAATTTTTATAATGAAAAAATTTATTATTTTAAATTTTCAACCCTTTAAACTCAACTTGTGGGTAAAAAGCTGGAACATCTAGTGGATGAAGTCATTCCTGCCTCACTGAACCCTGTGATGTGAGAGGGATGCAAGCCACGCCAGGTTGTTCATCTGCAGACAGCTCATTTCAGGGTGTTCTCATCAGTGCAGAGCTGCGGGCTGTGTGAGCAGCATTGAGTGTGGCTCAGATGCGGTGAGGTATCGCCACGTCTCTCCCCATCAGCCCTGTGTGATCCGCATCACCCTATACGACAGACCCCCCCGCCCCGGCCGCCCGCTACCCCGCGGGAGATGCATGACTCCCGGCATCCCCCGGGCTGCTCCTCGATAATCCCTTCCGAATTCTGTGTCCTGGGACCGGGACACTGCGGGGGGGGACCACCCCCAGGGGCCCGCCTTGCTTGATTGGCGATGGATACACCGCCCCTTATCCTTCATGCTCTTTTCTGATTGGTCCTTTTGTGCTGTCACTCTCTCCGCCCCGCCGTGAGAACTAGTTTGTTTGCGGGCGGCTGGCATCGTGCTGTGCTTTACCTGCAGCAGGACGTGGTGAGGGCACAGGGGACAGGGGAGTTGTGCCCCATTTTTTTACAAGCAGCTTAGAGGGAATACTTTTAGCTGTACCAACGTCCTGATCCCACTCACAAGACAGAGAGACAGGGCATGTTTGGGGCGGAGGCGGGACTGGCCACAGAGGGTGAGTTGCCGGGGGGGAGATGCCGGAGCGGGACCGGCCACACGGGGCTTTACCTGCGACGTATCGGGCAGGAGGGGTCGGGGGTGTCCGCTGTGCCGGGGACGGGACCGGTCACAGAGCGGTTAATGCGCTGCAGTTAGTGACACTATTCACTTGGTGACCCTCATTAGGATCCCATCTCTCTGCTCTGATTGGCTGGTTGCGGCACAGCTCCGCCTCTTACCCTTCCTTCTCTTCTGTGATTTGGTTTTTTCGTTGTCACCCCGCCTCTGGAAAAAATTTTTTGGGCGGGGGACCGGGGGCTGTGCGTTACCTGCCGCAGACCGTGGTGAGGGGCACAGGGCGGGGGTGCTCTGCAGAGACCTCCTTTGTTACAATGCTTCCTTACGAGGCGACCTGAGCGTGTGGTCACTGGTGAGGCAGGTGTGTGACGGCGGGCGCTGCCGGCGGAGGATGTGGCAGGAAGGTTAGTCTGACAGGTAAGGGGGTAACTACTCTGAATCCGGCAGATGAGGGGTTGGCAGGTGCCCCTGATGTGCCCGGCACCAGAGGGGTTGGGTGATTGGCAGGTGCCTCCTGATGTGCCCGGCACCAGGGGGGTTGGGGGGTTGGCAGGTGCCCCCTGATGTGCCCGGCACCAGAGGGGTTTTGGGGGACTGGCAGGTGCCTCCTGATGTGCCCGCACCAGAGGGGTGGTGATTGGCAGGTGCCTCCTGATGGCGGGGCCCTACCAGGGGGGTTTGGGTGGTTGGCAGGTGCCTCCTGATGCGCCCGGCACCAGAGGGTGGGTGATTTGGCAGGTGCCCCCTGATGTGCCCGCACCAGAGGGTTGGGTGTATTGGGAGGTGCCCCCTGATGTGCCCTGCACCAGAGGGGTGGGGTGTTTGGCCGGTGCCTCCTGATGCGCCCGGCACCAGGGGGGTTGGGTGGTTGGCAGGTGCCTCCTGATGTGCCCGGCACCAGAGGGGTTGGGTGTTTGGCAGGTGCCCCCTGGTGTGCCCGGCACCAGAGGGGTTGGGTGATTGGCAGGTGCCTCCTGATGCGCCCGGCACCAGGGGGGTTGGGTGATTTGGCAGGTGCCCCCTGATGTGCCCGGCACCAGAGGGGTTGGGTGATTTGGCAGGTGCCCCCTGATGTGCCCGGCACCAGTGGGGTTGGGTGGTTTGCAGGTGCCTCCTGATGTGCCCGGCACCAGAGGGGTTGGGGGGTTGGCAGGTGCCCCCTGATGTGCCCGGCACCAGAGGGGTTGGGTGATTGGCAGGTGCTCCCTGATGTGACCGGCACCAGAGGGGTTGGCAGCTGCACCCAGAAGTGAACGGCACAAGAGGGGTTGGCGGGTTCTCCCTGAGGGGGCTGGCACCAGAGGGGTTGGCAGGTGCCTTCCTGATGCGCCCGGGGAGGCACCAGGGTTGGGTGATTGGGAGTGCTCCTGATGCGCCCGGCACCAGGGGGTTGGTGGTGGCAGGTGCCTCCTGATGTGCCCGGCACCAAGGGTTGGGGGTTGGAGTGCCCCCTGATGTGCCCGGCTCCAGGGGGGTTGGTTGGTTGGCAGGTGCTCCCTGATGTGCCTGGCACCAGGGGGGTTGGGGTGATGCATTTTGTGCCATCTGTCTTATTTGTGGCTTCCCTTGGCAGAGGGTGTGAAGAGATCTGCTCCTCGCAGTCTGGAGTAACCTGTGAAGACCTGAAGAGACCCAGAAGCGGAGCCCGATGTCCCGGTGCAGCGCGGTGTAGAGCGGCGCTCCTATGTAGGTATCCTCTATGTGCTCCTGCAGTGCTCACTGGGGCAGGGTCACAATGATGGGGCTCGGATTGTGACTTTTGGATGAGATGACTTCTTACCCATTCATTGCTGTGTAACGTGAACTGAGAGGGGAGCGCTACTTCTCTGCTCTTTTCAGTGTGATAGAGAGAAAGCTGCGGCTGGTGAAGGAGATCCGGCTCCACTGGGACATCACCTGGTGGGTTTTTAATAATCTGTCTTCTCCTGACCAAAGATGCAGCAGACTCTTCCTTGACCGTCCAGAATAACTACCACACCTGCTTCTGTGGGTGTCGGGGCAGGTTTCCGGGGTTTAGGCTTTTCCGCATGGTTTTTCGTAGCTTTCTCCATGTAAAATGCAAGAAAAAAAACCTTGTGCAAGAGTAACAAATCTAAAAACCCGGGCTATTGAGGCTTCTTCTGCTGTGAAGATGGAGTTTGGCTTCGTCCACTCGGCAGAGGTAAAATACAATCAGATTCTATTATAGAATCCGACCAATATTTTACAATCGGTTTTAGTTTTTTTGCACAGATTATAGAACATGCTCTCAATTTTGTAATCTGACATCAGAAAATCCGAGCTGTGTAGACTTACCATTAGGATTTTCTATTGAGGTCTAGGGGGAAGATTTACAGTCAAGATTTTTTCGCAGCATCTGCATACAATCTGACCGTAAACCAGTCCTGTGTAGCCTCGGTTTTCAATGTGCTGGCTCCAGCTTATAGGGATTTTCTCACTACAGGGATTAGCTTTCAACATGTAGGGGCAGGTAATTGAAGACTTTTTCTAAATATATTGGTCTTTTGATTTCACTTAGGAGATAAGAAATTTTATGTGCTCTGAGTGCACACATGTTTCTATGGTTACCTGTCCATTAATGCTATCTGATTAGAAAAGAACAGGGAGTGATGACACTATCATTTGGAGAGTTCACTTCAGAGCAGAGTAATTATCTCTAACAAGATTAGCTTTTGTTTACAGGTAAATTGTTTTCACTCCTCAGAGCTCTTGTGGCTTTGTTAATTGGAGATTTAATCCCCTGCTCTGCTTTTTGTAATGTCTTGGTTAGATAGAGAAGCTAATTATTGCTATAGAACCACCCACTGCCTGGTTGAAAGGAAAGCTGGCTGTGACTGTAAAACCCCTTTATGTATAATGAATTAATTTAATTAATTTCATTGTGTAATTCCCGGGCTGTTGCAGAATTTTTCGATAGGAATTTAGAAACTTTTTAGTCCTGTTATTGTCTATCAATCTACAGCGCCCGTTTTTCAAAAACTGGGAATAACAATTTTTCCAGGGTAGAAGCTAGAAGTTTGGCTTCTCAGCAAGTCCAAGGGGTAAACAGCAGTTTTATACCAAACTTCCACAAGCCAGACTTGCCTGGACCATTAGCCCAATAGTCGGTGGTCGTCCCAGTGATCATACACTTCTCACACAATTTGTGGATTGGTGACAACTCTTCTTTGTGCAAAAACCCTTTTAAAAATCTGGAGCTCTGGGAGACGGCCTCTGCTGTGCAGGTTGTAATGGACACAGTGGTGTCACACAGCGTATCCAGAACCACATGCAGGCTCCTTCTACACAGGCTGGTAATGTGCTGCACCCTGCTTGCTTGGAGTCTACTCACTGCCCAATTATCAGGGGATGGACGGCCGCACAAATGATTGTTTATAGCCTACGATCACTCGTGCTGACAGACTGCCGTTGTGTGAGTGAGACCACATGCGCGGCCATCCACGTGTGACCGAAACTACACGGCCATATTGCCAGCAACCCCATGTGGCCACGTGTCTCACCTGTGCTGTATAAAGGATACGATCGGCTAGTGCTTTCTCATCAGCTGATGGCCAGACCAAGGTGCTTTCACCCGCTGCCGCGTGTCTCGGGTGAGTAATCAGTTAACGTGTTTATAAGACTGCTCTCACGCAGGGCGTTTTGGTGCGCATTTTTGCAGAAACCCAAGCAATAAATACATTTCTGCAAATAATGCACCAAAAGCTTGTGTGAAATTACCCTAAATGCAGAACAATTGATTACTCGCCTGCAACACCTTTTCACACAATGTAGGAAATTGAAGGGAGCTTGCTGTTCATAAAGACAGTTTCACTGCAGGCAGGACTGCAACAGAAAAGCTACACCAAACATGTACCCTGTGAAAGCAGCCTTAGGGGACGTTCACCTGGCATTTTTGGATACGTTTTCCATCCGAAAAACCTATTCAAAATCACGCGTAAAACGCATCCAACACATACCCAAAGTGTGCGGCGTGTTTGGATGCATTTTGGCTGCAGCAGGAACACACCCTATAGTTTTAAATGGCGCGTCTGCTGCGTCAAATGGATCAAGAATTGACATGACAATTCTTTGAACAGATCCGAAAGACGCATGTAAACACGATCACTTGTCCGAACACCTGTGCATGTTTTACAGGTTTTAGATGCGTATTTTGCAGCGCTGATTGTAAGCCAAAACTAGGAAAGAATCCGAAATATAGAGGAGGCACAAGCCTTTGCATTATGCTTTTTCTGTCTGCAGGTGTTCTTCTTGGTTCTGACTTCTATTCAGTGCTGTAAATGTTACATAAGTTGTAAGGCCAAAAAAGACAGACGTCCATCCAGCTCAGACTATTGTGCTATAGTGTTGATCCAGAGGAAGGGGAAAAAAAAACCATGAGGTAGAAGCCAATTGTCCTTATTTTAGGGAAAAAATTCCTTCCAGACTCCAATCTGGTAATCAGAATAAATCCCTGGATCAACGACCCTTCTCCAGAATCCTAGTCACTATAACTTGTTATATTATTACACTCTAGAAATGCATCCAGACCCTTTTTGAATTCTATTAGTGACTTCACCACGATACGATCCTCTGGCAGAGAGTTCCACAGTCTCACTGCTCTTACAGTAAAGAATTATTTTCTATGTTTATGTAAAAAAAAAACGGCCTTATACATAGTAGTTATTAGTTTGCATTCAGTTCAGCTTTTTCAATGCAGTTTTTGAAGCCAAAAGCGGGATGGCTCATAATTGGAGGACACACATTAAAGAGAGACTGAGATGACTCCTTGTTTTACATGCATTCTTGTCTTTGGCTTCAGAAGCTGCATCTAAAAAGCTAAACGTGTGAATGCAGCCTGAAGGTTTCTTTGGCTGATAATCATCTGTGAAGTGTAGCCTGCACTACAGGACTGTGGAGTCTGTGCCTATTTTGCAGGAGTCGGAGTCGTCATAAAAGGGACCGACTCCCAAAATATATAATAAATTGGTCCAGTTAGTTTGATGCAGTGCAAAGAGCAAGCTAGCTATGAGCAGGCCTCTAAAGGCAAAACCCTTGTAATGGGGAGCAGAGGCAAACTAGAAAATGAACAAGGAATAAACCACTGGTGTTGGGGCTTCAGGATTATGTAGTGATCTTCAGATTTAAGGGGTTGTCTGGTACCTATAAAAAAAATAAATGTGAAGATCCTGGTTCCTCATGAAAAACCTATCCTCTCCTTCCTCCGTTCAAACACTGGGCCTTTTCACTGGTCTTCAGTTAGAGAACTTGTCACTTAGGTTATGCCCCCTTGCTGAGGACAGCACAAGCCAGTGTCAGACCTGCTGTTCCCAGCGCTGTGTCCCTTATTCTGTAAGATGCTGGAGTTTCAGAGCATTTACGCCTCAAATCTTATTCAAGAGCAGGTGTTATCCCCGCCCACCAAGGGCTAGCTTCAGATGGGCGGGGTTTGAAAAAAAACTGACTCTTTGAATGAAAACTGCAGATTTGAACATTAAATACTCTAAAACTACAGCATCTTACAGAATAAGGGACACAGCGCTGGAAACAGCAGGTCTGACACTAGCTTGTGCTGTCCTCGGCAAGGGGGGCATAATCTATGTGACAGGTTCCCTTTAATGTTGTTCTTCAGAACTGGAACGCCACTTCTGATTGGCTGCAGTGATCACATGTCGCTTCCTTTTCCAAATGGTGTAAGGCAATAGCATGTGACCGCAGCAGCAAATCGGTGATGTTCCCCAAAAGAGTAACATAAACCGAAAACAGTAGACACCCAGCCCTGTAGCGGAGGAAGCCGAATCTTTGGGTTTTTTATTTTTTTTTATGGCCACCAGGAGCCTAGTATTTTCTTTTTTATAGAAACCAGCCAAGTTTTGGTTATATGCTAATCCTGGGAAAGATACAACAATAGATGCCTAGGTCACTGGTTTTAACGTCCGCTTTACATAGTATCAAAGGAGAGTACTTCATCCTATGAGGCTCTTGTGACTACCCCCACCCAAGACCATGAAAGCAGGTCTGACCATTGTGACCCTCCCAGTGGCTATGTGAAAAGATCAGTAGCCTAAATGACAGCTGCATCGCATAAATAGGCTTGTGCCCTGGGTACTAAGGGTAGAAGGAGCAAGAGCTTATTGTACTGTTTGGGCAGCAGACTCCTTTTGATTGTTGGAGGGAGCTGGACTACAAATCCTTGTCTACATCCTAGAATAAATATATATATATAATATATATATATATATATATATATATATATATATATATATATATAATATATGTGATAGTGGTGCCATATGGAGCCCTAAAGTCTTACTGAAAAGTTGTGCGGGTCATTTTCCAGTGTGCATAGTGTACGCTGTGCAGACAGACACATTGATTTCTACCACAGAAGATTCTAAATGTGAACATGATCTAGATTGGAAAAAATGAAGCGCGATTTAATATTCCTGTAACTGCAGGTTCCTTAGGGAGTTCCCTGAATGGCTTTTTATATTGTCTTTCTATTTCTGAAAGATGTTGTGCAGTTTTTAGATTGCCTCCATTTGCCATCTTCATGCAGAGCTGTGCTGTGGTCTGTACACATTACTTGCACTGGCTGAGGTTGAATAAATCGCCCATTATTGCAATGAATTGTACATCATAAATGACCTTGGTTTGCACCCGCTTACCCCAGCACTGTGCTATCCACATCCTTGGGCTGTACTAGGTGTTGCAGTGCAGCTCGTTGGGCTTGGCGTGTTCTCACACATTATTGCAGTCAGGATGTCTGCCACCAATCATAAGTGAGCGGAGGCATGGTGTTGTAGAACCCTGTTTACATGTGTTGCAGATTGCGCTTTAAAAATTTGCTCTGTCTCAGTCTGGTGCTCTTCTGCAATAATAATTAGGCTAGGTCTACACAGCACAGGGCTTTTTGCAGATTCAGTATTTTGAATCTACAAAAAATCCAACAATCCCCTGTGCTGCATAGACATCAGTGCTGTAATCTATACAGCACGGATATTTTACTGTCACTTTAAAATATCCAGCAGAATATGCAACATGTTGTATGTTCTTTCGGCCCCAGACATTGGATGTACGGGGACAATGGCAAATCTGAAAACCGACTGCAGTTTTAGTGCAAATTAGCACCAAAAACCGCGGTCCTGCTGTGGTCCAGCAAGTGCCATTGGATATGTGATGGTATTTTGTAATATGCTGTGTGTGACATCATATCCAATAAAGTATAGACGTCACCAAACCTCTCGGAGCTCCAACACAACCCATTTAGAGTTTTGTGATCCCTTCAATTACCCAGCCTCATACGCCATTGTTAGTGGGTATTCATGTATTGGTGAGCTAAGCTGGTGGTGGGGGTGTTGAGGTGCCAATACACCTTCAGTAGCTGTAGAGCGAGTGTTCAGCCAGCATCAGTTCTTCCCCCATACACATGCATGCTTAGCTCAGTTGAACGTACATGGTTATTTACTACAACATGGGCCATTGCTAGATCCCTCTGGTGGCAACTTATACTCTGCGGTCTGCTTACTTCATCTTCTCCCCAACATCTTTCATTGGAGAAGAGTTAGGACGTCTCCACATAGACATCCAGCCCTACCAGAATTGGTGTCTTCAGCCAGCTTTCCTTCAATGTGTGGGCGCCTCTAATGTAACATTCAAGAATGGCATGACCATGTTATACAAGGTGTCTCTCCTAGAAGGAAAAAATGTTACACTCTCCGAACCAGAGTCATCCTCAAAAGTATGAGACCTCTGTCTGTGAAGAACTGTTTTGGGGTTCTTGTCTCGTCAGTATGGTCAAGAGGTGCCTTTCCTATAGGTTGAGGGAGGTGGTGAGGGCTATGCGCTGTCATTAGTCCTCAGTGGGGTATAAAGATTTCTTTTCAGACGATGGTCTGAGAGAGAGAAAACTCTGTAACTCCGCGCTCCTCCAGTAGGATGAGAGCAATCTCATACTAACCAAACCTGGGTTCACCCTCTGCAGGGAGACTCTGGTTTGACTAGTAGGAGTTAACTCTCTTCCTTCTGGTAGGGCGCTGATTTTCATTATTTTTCTTTTTTCTCTCGTGGAGCTTTGCCCTTCACTCCCTCCTCCAAAAAAAAAGAAAATCTTTCCACCAACCTCTGATTTCTGTCACGTCTTTCCCTTTCTTTGGGCACAGCTTTCACCATGTCTAGGTCTTGTGATGTATCTGTTAATGGGACCATGTTATTCAGTGGGTGATCAATGTCCGTTAGGCCTTCATTACAACCTATGTTTAAAGCATGTTCGCATGAAGTCACTTTCACGATACAGTCCCGGCTCATATCTAGCTACGAGTCGACTGTTACCGACTGATCTACCTGAGCACACTCATTCAGCTGTCTTCAGAACTCCCATAGACATAAATGGGGAGGACAGCTCTAAGTGCCACCCTCCCTATTCTGTAACAGTCGGCTCATACCCAGCTAAGTATTGATGCTAATACTAGTAACTGGTGACATTGTTCCTGAGTGTAGTGTGAGTAGTAGTAGCCATTTGGAATATACACCTTGGTCTGCTGCTCAGATCCTGGCCATCTACTGGAAATCTCAGTCTGCAGAGCATATATTTACTTATAGTCTAGAATCCAAACCCACGTGTGACCGCTTTGCTTACTTGTACTGACCCTTCTCAGTGTTCAGATCTCTTCTCCATTAGGAGCTAATAAGTCACTCGTACGCGTCTGCTGAATATTGACAACCATCAGAGCTACACGTATGTATAACACCATGCAATAAACTGTGTGATAGACATGCTACTGTACACTGGCGTTTCATGCCCTGTATCCATACCACTCTGTTATGTCTATCCCCAGTGGGATCATAATAGGGGCTGTACTACAAGAGATCCCAGCGACAGCGTGTTGTACAGGGCCACAGCTGCATGTGGCAGCCATTCAGGGGACTGCCGGTCTATGTAAATGCATGGCTGGCCAGAGCAGGGGTGCATTTTACAGTGCAGAAGCCTGGCTCCTAAGAAGGGGGCCCGCACCTTACCCAGGTTTCCCTGAAAGCAGCTTTATAATCTGCATTATGTATCTCATAAGATTTCAGGCTTCTCTTGTGAAATAGCACCACTGCCATCGGATAGTCTGTGCACCCTGAATTTTGCTGCAGGCACCATATATATTTACTGTGGACTGAATTGACTCTGAAGGTATTTGTTTTATTATGTCTATATACTTCCTCTGCTCTCTGCTAGTGCAGCCAGGTACTGAAGTGAAAGGTACATATGAAACCACCGGGAAGCAGCCCTCCACAGGTCAGCCCAGCTTTCATCTGTGACATCCGCTATATTATGACTGTTTTATACCTAATGTGTATATTGTGCATTAATAGTCGGGTCCTGTCTGGCCCATTCCCCCAGGGCTCTTTACACAAGGTATAATGTGTTGCATCCAGCAGATTCTGTACAGCCCTGGCCACACCGGAACGTCAGGAATGTGCTGCTGTTTGGGACTGAGGGAGGGAATGTTCTGCGTTTCCTGGCTGGCCTGTTAGACATCTTTATATCGCTGCCTCCAGCAGTTCACATGCATCTTGTTGTGCATTGTCTTCTTGCTTCTCTAGTCCTCGCAGGCTAGAACAATGCATTACCTCATGTTGATGATGCCATTGATGTATGTGCAGAGCTCTCTTCTAGTCTATTAGGATTCATAAACGCTTCCTTTTCCTAGAGGGGAATAAAATCACAATAATACTTTCATTAGTGCAAAGCCAGGATAGGGCAGCATTGTAACATCTGAGCTGTGTGAGCAGGGTGCCTCCATACATGATGTCATGACTGTGGGTGTGATGTCATTCTTAGTGCATGTGATGTACACAGCATGTGATTTCCTTTCTTTAGAGTCTATAGTCCCATGGATATAGGGTGGTGAGGTTCATGTTACTCGCTATCTGGTCAGTGAGACAGAGTTCAAGGGCTGTCATGCTAGCAGCTGGCATTGTGCCACCCTACCAAGGAGCGCTGCTGTGCCCAATATGAATGTCTGTACGTAGAGATTGGAGATAAAATAAACTTCTACTCCTGTGTTGTAAGTTGTTGCTTAACAAGCTGAACTTTTTGGAAAACACAAACGTCTCATGAGACTGTGGGAAAATCTGTACTAGATCGCCAGAATGTCTCCAGGCCGGATTCTGTCTCTTCTTAATGACGTGTGTGTTGCATTGCCCAATTTAATTAATTCATTGTCTTGGGCACAGCTCCAGGTGTCGAATTCCTATGAAAATTGTGAGAGATCAGTTTTCCTATTCTGTTGAATTTTTCTAAATTCTGTTCAGCCACTTCTTAGACAAGCGGGGTGCAAACCAAGAAAACGTCAGGTCCCCGGGAGATATGAACCACCAGTCCCAAATTGCTGAATAGTAGTGCACAGAGCTGTGGAGTCAGCAAGCCAAAGCCCCGACTCCTCTGACTTCTGACTCCCTCATACACGGCGCATGTTTAAGTGATTACTGTAGTAAGATGGTAACATCAGGCTTTTTATCACCTTATGATACAATAATCAAGCTATTTAGGTAGAACAGACACTGACAAGCAGAATGGTAACAATGTTTTGATCTTTTGAACACTTGTGGATCGAGTTGAAGAAAAAGCTGTATTTGTATCCAAGTCCAGTCTGCACCAACATTGGGAATGTGTAGAAGAGATCTGGGATCAGATTTTAGTCAAGATATGCTTGAATCTGATTCAGAGCCCAGAAGGATTCAGGCAGTGCTGAAACCAAAAGGTGGATTTCCCAAATACTAACAAAATAATAAAAATTAACACTTTGATTTTTAGGAGTAAAACAAGTAACAATTCAGTTACAGAAAGAATCTGCAGAACTAAGCAGATGCTAAATACTTGCAGGACAAATGTATGTATAAGATAGGTAAGATGACTGTATCTAAAATTACAGTAGCCGCATAAACAAATCTGTAGTGGATGGTGAGATATGGAGCCTGAAAGTCACAAGTGCAAAACAATGTTACCATTTTGCTTGTCGGTGTAAAATATATTTATTGGATATGACTTTTGAACACAAAAAAATTGTAAATATGCAAAACACTACAGGAACATGTGAAGTCTCTGAATTTGTTCTGAGAAATAGTATTGCCTTCATTAGATCCTGCATACATGACCTCACACCTGATCTCATTATTTCCAGGCTAGAGAACAGCTTCTCTACACTAACTTGGGTTGGGGGCAAAGCAGTAACCACAGGGGCAACATCTCTAACAATGTCAGGGTATAAAGAAATTGCCTCCGCTACAGTCAGTTTTGATGAATGGTTGAATTCTTATACTTCTTTGAAAGCAGGTGAAAAATTTTACTAAAATCTGTTTGCCATGGGAGCAGAATCTTTTCCCTGGGGCAGCACTTTGCCTGCTCAATGTCATCAATTACACTCCTCCTGTGATGAGACTGAAGATATGGGAGCAGGAGCACTGGCCGGACCCAATTCCTCTTGCTCTTTGCACTGCATCGAACTAACTGGACCAACTTATTATATATTTTGGGAGTCGGTCCCTGTTATGACAACTCAGACTCCTGCAAAATAGGCTCCGATTCTGACTTCACAGCCTTGGTAGTGCAGGCCGTGAGTGTCACCTCTGTCCTAGAGCCAAATCTATTATTTTGGAGTCTGGGAAATCTATCCGTTGTCCAGCAGCTTTCCCAGAAACTGACATAACTAGGAAGTATTGAAGAAACTTGGCTGACAGTAGAGTTCAATGAAGCACACATATAATATTACACCAACAATACTGGCATACATTATTTACACCATGTTAATTTAGTTTCTAGACGATTCTGTGCCTTGTCTGACAACAGGGTGTGACCTGGTAGAAAAGGGGCACGGCCAGGCATGCGAAACCTTGTGCCAAAAAAACGCAGAAAAAATGTTGCTGCAGTTAGTGACCTAAAGTAAGCCAACTGATGGAAGTTGTAAACTTAGTGTAAAAATGCACCGGCCTTATCATCACTCTGATAAAAGTGATGTATTGTTAGACTGGTCTAAGTTTACACTGTCCGGAATGGACAATACTGATAAATGTGCCCCAATGACTCCTATTTACTGGGGATTACATTTCCACTCTTGCTAGTTGTGACTTATTGGTCTTATTCATACGGTTTACAAAGGGCAAACAAGTTGAATAACCTAGAAGATAAATGCAACAAAATGTGACTGTTATAAAGAAGGGAAAGTGCCCTTTAGTTGTCTTTAGCATGAGGTATCCAAGGGCTAAGAGCTCCACGTTTTAGGGACAATTTTTCTGACAGGTGCTTTTTTTTCCTAATTCTTTCTTGCACAGTTTGTTCAGTTATGACAAGTGACAGCGATTGTCTTCGGATGCTCATCTTGGGTTTGTCAGGACTGCATTATTAACTTCAGCCCTCGTACCCCTGCGCTTGTAGAATCGCAGAAGATTCTGGTCCAGGGTCCACATCTTACCTCTTCCACA
Source organism: Phyllomedusa bahiana (assembly GCA_025379985.1). Classification (NCBI taxonomy): domain Eukaryota; kingdom Metazoa; phylum Chordata; class Amphibia; order Anura; family Hylidae; genus Phyllomedusa; species Phyllomedusa bahiana. Next base: position 35,318 of record JAODAL010008202.1, on the reverse strand, counting down.
GGCCGCAATAAATCTTAGAGGGGTATTCCCCATCTCAGATCTTATGGCACTTCAATTGTAAATACCCAAAATGGGTGAGAGGTCTTGGTTCCACTTTAAGGAGATCAGAATGGGAGGTCCTGTGCTCGCTCACCAGAAAGAAGATATGTGGCGCCTATTTTCATTGTGGTTTGGGAGGTTACAGAAATGGCTGTTTCACAACTAGAACTATAGAGAACAACACATACAGCCACTTGTACAACTCATGTCCTCTTTGGAGTCTTGAAGCTATCAGACATTTTTATGGTCTATGTTATGGATTTGCCATTATTGTGTCGGAAATAAATACCGCTTTGAAGAAGAAATCCAGAGATAATACAAATTCAGTTTCTTCTGAATTGCTCATTTAGGTTGCTTAAAATAGTATATACAGCACGCCGTGCCCACCGTAACCCAGCCATAAATTGAATGCAGCTGTCAAAAGATGACTAATGCTTTCAGGAGTATGAGGACAGAGACCAAACATGGCTGAGGACTGCACAAAAGGGCACAGTCATACATGCCTGCATTAAGGGCTCAAAGCCACCAGCTGGATGTTGGAGGTCACAGGCTAGCAAAATCTGAGCATTGGAAGGGTCGGGGATGCTCCTAGAACTGCATCTATGTGGCTGCTCTGCCATATCAGTGGACAGGCATACGTTTGATTCAGGAGGGTTCCTGGAGACCATGTTGTAAGGCAGAGGAGCTGTCCTTGCTCCCATGGTCCTTCGTGGACATTCGGTGATCTGTGCCGCATCCTCGAATGCTGTAGTGTGGAGGATTGTACGACCTGACTCTGACAGCTAGCATGTGAATGAAGCCTTTGTTGTAACATGCATGTTGGCGTGCTGCCTAAAGTGCTAATTGTTTTGGTGTAAAAGCAATACAAGAGACAAATGATGCTGTTGGCAGAGAATTGAAGCCAGATCTGTATTGTGAGGGAAATGCAAGGTTAGTCGGCACCTATGGAAGAGAAATCTATCCTCTTACACTGTGCCATTAGCAGGGAAGATGCCGAGCTAAGGTTTCCCTAAGGGTCTATTCACACATTGTGGATTTGGTTCTACAAATCTCCTCCATAGATTATGGGACTTTCCCACTTGAGAATGAACCTGTGGTGCAAATTTTTACATCCGCAGTGTCAGTGTTTGCTGTATATTTTTTCCTGCTGTTTTATGGTGGGCTGCATTCTGTAGACGGGCTACATTATATGACATCCACAGGGAACTTTATATTCACACTGATGCCTTTGCCTACGAGTCCTGTTTCCAACAGAAGAAATTCTTGTTCACACCACAGAATTTCGTGTAAATTTTGGTGTGCATTCTGCCTGGGATCAGCATCCAATAACCTCCCACAGAAAAAAAATTACTGTGTAGTCCACAGCAGAAATCTGAGGGAAACCCTCCAATTTTACTTGCATTTTTTACTTCTTTCTTGACATGGACTTTTCTGGATCCCAGGGCAGGGGCTAATGTGCACCTTGACTTCCCTCGCGTGTTTCGTGCAGAATATGTGAAGATTTTGTAAATAAGTGACGGGTACTAATTTAAAAAAACATTTTTTTTTTATGCAGCACAGATTTGGAGTTCGCTTCAGTATAAATGTGTACTTCAGTTCTCAATTTAAATTAGTGCATTGATTCTCATTGGAAAAAAAAACGGATGTGGCATTCATATGGGATCTGTGTACATTGCAACATGTGATGTATATTGAAACGAAGCTCCTGAGCCAATAAGGGCTTGTCCCCGTGGCAGGGTTTTCCACTGGACAGTTTTTTACACCGCCACTGTTCCTAAAAACTTGTAACATATTCATTCTTCTGCCCGGTTTTTGGGCAGAACTTGAACGTGTGGGTGTGAAGGGGATGACTTGAATACACAAACCATGTGCCAAAAGAAGACAACATAACCTCAACTGATCACAATAATGGGGTCCCAACTTTGCCTATGGATATGTGACTTTGTATAGAGGTCAGTGTGCCTGCAAAAGGGCAAGTCCTTTTATAAACAATGCCCCCAAACAGGGCGGTATCAGGGGCATTTGTGGATGGTCCAGAGGGTTGTTTCTCAGCCAAGCAGGGCCCTTGTCCTACAATGTTGTGCAGGTCTGACCTATAGGTATAAAGTTTTATTGTAATCCTGCCCAAGCCAAACCTCCGACTCCTCAATTTCCCTGACTCCGACTCCTGACTCCCTAATACTTGGTGCATGTTTAAGTGATATCTTTACCGTAGTAAAATGGTAACATCCGGCTTTTTATCACCATATGATACAATAATCAAGCTAGTTAGGTAGAACAGACACTGACAAACAAAATGGTAACAATGTTTTGATCTTTTGACTTTCAGGCTTCATATCTTACCACCCACTACAGTACAGCTTTGTACATGAGGCTACCATCATTTTATAGACAATCAATCTTACCTATCATATGCATAAATTTGACTTGTAAGTATTTAGCATCTGCTTAGTTCTTGTCATGTAACTGCATTGTTACTGGTTTGCACCTAAAAATTAAAATGTTAATTATTATTTTGTTAGTATCTGGTAAATCCACCTTTTTGGTTTTCAATACTGCCTGAATCCTTCTGGGCTCTGGATCAGATTCAAGCATGTCTTGACCAAAATCTGATCCAAGGTCTCATTTACAAGTTGCATACTTGACTTTGGTACGAATACAACTTTTTCTTCAACTCTACCTGCAAGTGTTTGATTGGGTTGAGGTCTGGGAACTGTGGAGACCAATAAAGCAACTCTACTTCATGGTCATTGAACCATTCCTTCTCCAACCTTGATGTCTGCTTCAGGTCGTTGTTGTCCTGCTGGAACACTGTCGTCCTTTTCATACTCCTAGTACTCGAGTGTATGAAGTAACTCATCTAGTAGGATACTCGCATTGAGATCAACATCAATAATGGTCAAGTATCCATATTTTTTTGGCTGTGAAAACATCCCCACATCATCAGGCTTCCTCCACCGAACCTGACCGTTTCGTCAATTTCTCGATCCATTTGCCCCCCATCAGAGCCCGGTCTATTGACTTTCATCTCATCGCTCCAAATCACCTGTTTCCAATCTCCCATTTTTTTGTACTTTTTTGTAAACTCGAGCCAACGCTCCTTAGTTGCGCCTTCTTCACCTTTTTTCGGGCCATCATTCCGGATCTGTGTAATGCGTGCACGTCTGTGCTCTCACTATTATAAAACATACGAGCCGCCTCCACTGCCATATCTGTCACATCAGAACTGATAGATACTGTGATGAGCCAACTTGTTGACCGATATTTCCCCTGGACATCACCTCTTGGCTTTGGAATGAATGGATGGACTTCATTTCATATTCTTCCAGCTGTCATGGCCTCACATGATGCCGTTTTCTTGGCACAGAGACTCTATCGATGATTTAGATGATGCTGCTTCATTTTTCTTGGGAAATCTTCATGGCTGTTTCTCAAACCTGTGACCCTTTCAATTGGGAATCGGCCTAATAACACACTGAGCTATTAGCTATTCGGGAATGTGAGAACAGGTTACAATTTGTAGTTTGTCCCACCACCAGGAGCAAAACAGTAACAATGCAGTTACATGAAAATAATCTACTGAACTAAGCATATGCTGAATAGTTGCAGGTCAAAGTTATGTAGGAGATAGCTAAGATGGTTGTTTACCTGCTCCATGTCATCCAAATAACTTTCAAAATGTAACTCCTCATCTGATGAGGCTGAAGATATGGGCGCAGTAGCACTGGCAAGATCCAATTCCTCTTGGTACTGCATTGGACTAATTTATTATATATGTTGGGAGTTGGTCCATTTTGTACGACTCCATGACTCTGACTCTACAGCCCTGATCCTGCCTGTGATGATGAGAATGCAGAGAAGTGATCTCTTCTGAACTGGAGGTGTCTGCTTAGTGGCCAGAAAGCAAACTGCAGAAATTCAAGCTGGGATTGATTTGACTTTCTTTTTTATTTTGGTTTGTGAAATAGAAAGTGATATGGAAAATTTAAAATTCTTTAACTAATAGGTCATTTTCGAAGAGAGTGTGATGTTCTTATAATATCCTCTGGAGGCCACCTCATAACCTGCTGTGAGTCGGCCTCCGACAAAAAAGATTTGGATGTTACGAGAAGGGACAACACCTTTTTTAGGGTTCAGGCACACAGCCATGTATTAGTTCCATACCCTCTTCCCTCCCCACTCAATGTATGGAGCTATAATACAACACTCCCAGCAGTCTATAGATTTGAATGGTTCCATTCACCTCAGAAGACACACAGGTTTATCTGTCCTATTCTTATAGGGAAGAGTATCTCTCTCATACGGTGCCTACATGAGGCCTGCACTAGACAATCAGGTTAAATGGATTTTTCCACTATTAACATGGCAGGTTCACAGGATAGGTCATAAATGTTTAATCAGTCGAGGTCCTAGCTTTCCAGGATTGTGAGACAGGGTTTCCAACGGAGAGAATGAAATGGAGAAAACTGTAAAATTTGGCTCTGCATTTCCAGGCTCCTCACTTCACTCTGTAGGGCCATAAAAACAAGAAGAGAGCATGCGTGATGGGAGAGTGTGCTGGAATGTGTAAGTAACAGTAGCAGATGTGTGTACTTTCTGCCTAAAGCCTCTGTTCAAATTCAGCATCCAAGTAAGGCTCTTGAAGACCCCAACTGCAGTGGAGGCCGGGTCATGCCATCAGTTCTGTTTCTAAACACTTTTTATTTTTTTATTTTTTATTTTTTTCCTCTCGTGTTGGGCATATTGGCAACTAGAAAGGGTTTTAAGTCATGCGGAGGAAAGGGAGGATTTTCAGAGTAGAAAATGGGTGCTGGGGTAGGTCCTATTGTGAATGTATGTGGTCCTGCTGTGACCATTTAGTGGAAGGAGAATCTTCTGTGAGTAAGGTGGGGAGAATCAGTGCTGTGACTTAAAGGGCTTTCATACCATAAAGCTCTCCACAGCGCTACACCCCCCCCCCCCCTACAACTCCTCCCTCATCTTTGTCCACCACTCTAACCAGTCTCTGCGCTCTGCTGATGGTTAGTAGATGGCAGGATGAGAGGAAGTTGCGTGTTAGTGAGGTTTAGTTTGAAATGGAGAGCGGACATGATGTGAGAGATGGTGGACAGTCAGTCACTGGTGTTTTGTAGTAAGGCGGGGTGATGTCACAGGGTAGTGGTGTTAGCATACAGATGGTACTGAAAGCCAAAGCTGCTGATGGTTTGCCCAATGAGGGCTATGTAGAGTGAAAAGAGAGGAGGACCTAGAACCGATCCTTGAGAAACCCTAACAGGGAGAGGAGGAAGAACTTCCAAATGAGACACTAAGGTTGACATGTATAATTTTTGGCACCCAGACAACAATTTTTTGTGCCCATTAGTAGCGTAGAATGCGCCTGAATTTATGAACCTGTTCTACTGCGGGTCATAGATTAGGTGCTTTGTAGCTACAAAGCTACACTTCTGGCTCAGGTAAACCACTTTTAAAGTGTTATACCTAATCCAGCAGTAATGCGCCTGGATTTGCTGTTCACAAGTCATACATGTGTAGCTTTGTACAGTTGTAGTGCGACACACCTCCAGTACGCCCCTCGATCTTAGGCGCTTTATAATGCACCTGATACTGGAGTGCGCCTCATTAAAAATCTATCGAACAGGGCTGCACCAGTTTTCGGGCTGAAAAGACGCCCGACTTCTGGTGCAGCCCTGTACATATGTCGCCCTAAGGGCATGTCTGCACGCACGGGTTTTCGGACGTTTTTTCAGCCGGTTTGCGGTTTTTCAGACCGCCTGAAAAACCGGCCAAAAATGAGCACAATTGTGCTCTATGGAAAACCCGCGCAGCAGTCCCCACTGCACGGGTTTTCCGCCCGGCGGCAAAACATTGGAGAAGCACCATCTTCCGTCCGGTTTTCGGACGGAATATGTGCTGCTCAATGGGAGGGCTCTTCTCCGCTCATCGTGGATAAAAGCCGTCCCCCCTGCGGCCGTGAGGACGGGCGCAAAACAGGACAAATACCGGCCGGCAAACCGACCGGTATTTGTCCTGTGCCGTGTAAAGGTGCCCTAAAGCAGCAGTCAGTGATGGGATGAAAACCAAGAGAGAGCGGTGTCCTGTAGGCCAACAGTGCTGAGGAGAAGTTAATGATCTAGTGTCAAATGCTGCAGAGAGATCCACAACGAGTAGCTTCCCTGAAATTTAGCTGATGGGATCATTAGTGTGGAGTGTAAAGCACAGAAACCTTATTGCAAAGGATCAAGACAGAGCGATAGCGGATTAGGTGAGAGTAGACCAAGCGTCTCGAGTTTAGAGATGAAGGGCAGGTTAGAGACTTGTCGGTAGTTTGCTGCACAGGGCAGGTCCAGAGTGGGCTTCTTTAGTAAAATGGTTATAACGGTTTGTTTAAAAGAGGATATTAAGATCTCAGTGGAGAGAGAGGTTACAGATGGCAGTGAGGTGAGAGAGGACAGCTGGAGAAATAGACTGGACGAGGTGGGAGGGAATGGGGTCACTAGAGCAGGTGCTGGGGCGAGCAGACAGGAGAAGCCTGGACATTTCTTCGGTCGTTGGGTCAAGAGCTGACGGCAAACTAGAGAACATGCAGGAGGGGACAGGATGGAAATTACTCTGGGACTAAGATATGATATTTTGCCAGATATTGTGGTGTGTGTGTGTGTGTGTGTTTTTTTTTTTTCCCCCCTCTTTGAAGTGAGTGGCCAGGTCTTCAGCACAGAGGTCAGTGACCAGAGTCTGAGGGGGGAGTGGAAAGTGTCAAATAGTTGTTGTGTAATGTTGAGAAAGCGAGTCTGACTCTGGTGCGGGATTTACGTGGTGCCAATGTCTCCAGGGTGGTTGAAAGAGTTTGATTATAGGGTTTAACAGCCAGGTCAGGACGGGAGACGGAGGAGATTGGCGACAGTGAAGACTGGAGGGTGTCTGAGTTCCTCAGTGTTGAGGAAGTGTCCAGAGAAGGCTGAGAACTAGTGATAGTGAAGGAGATAATGTTATGAGCAGAGAGCACATAAGGAGAATTAGTAACGTGGGAGATTGAGCAGAGACAACAGAAGACCAGATAAAGCGAGTTCACATCCTTGTGTGTGGGTAAGAATTTGTGAAATGCAGGTGGCTTGGGGAACATGTTAGCAAAAGAAACTGAGAGGCGGAAGAAGATAAGGGAATGATAATGGGGTTGTTGAAATCACCCATGATGTGTGGGCATTTCAGTAGAGCGGAACTGAGGGAACAGGGCCGCATAATGATCAGGAAACTGGTGAGCCACTCTTACAGAGAATGGCCAAAAGAGTTTGAGGATGTAGACCTCAAGAGGGGAATGTGAGGAAGGCTGTGGGAGGAATTACTGGGTACATGCAGTGTTGAGAGAGAAGCATGCCAACTCCTCCACCCTGCCTATTCGCTGGTCTGTGGGTGAAGTGTAGGCCAGTGTAGGAGCGCACATTTAAAAGGGGCAGGAAAAGACGTACGACGAATTGCACACAGATTAGCAGGGCTTCTGGGGGAGGCCAGAAAGAAGGTGGGATTAGCAGCAAAGGAGGGTCAGGGTTCGGAGAGATGTCCCCTGCAATGAGAAGCAGGAGAGTGAAGTGTGACAGCAGATGGTTCAGCAGTGTAGATGAGCAACGTTTGTGTCGCACCATGAAAGCGGTTTGGGGTAGTTGAAAGTAAATATTGTATGGGATGTATACATGGGTGAGGGAAGAGCTGGGTGTTAGGAGACAAATGACTGTAAGGTAGAATAAGGTGTACTTTAAAAAGACCTGTTACTAGAAAGGTGATCAGTTCTGGCACCCGTCTGTCCAGTTGTGTTGCAATTCTGTCATAATTCATCACTTCAAAAGCTGTCACTTAAAAAGCTGACCACTAAAAACGGTCAGACAGACCTGAGGCCTGCATTATATAGGATGTGGAGATCACCGATTTAATCACTGAATCCAGGTGACAAAATTGGGCTGGGATACAATGAGCCAACAGAGAGGAAACGCTTGACAGGGATTCATTGTATATCATTTGCTGGATACATAGAGAGAGGGCAATTATTACCGGTAGGAACAGAGCTGGGGTTTTAATGCAATTCACACGTACCAGGAAACACAGGAAAGGACAGTGGAAACATAGCAGTGGTTATGAGTTGCTGGCTTTTGTAGTAAGACAGAAAAACATACCTGTGAAGAGGAAAAAAAAGGTGTAAAGTCATGTTCACACGGCTTATTCTGGGACGTAATTACGCGCCGAAGTGCGCCAATTACGGGCTGAATCCGTCCCAGTAACTACGGTAATGCACAGTTCTCATAGAGAACTGTGGATTACGTCTCCTCTCCCTGCTCGGCGAATACGACGAGGGGGGAGATAAATGACAGGTCACTTTCTAGCGGCATATACGCGCCGCTAGCAATGACAGTCTATGGGCCGGCGAAGTGCCGGCCCCCCGCTCGCCCGCTGCCGCCCCCGGCCACACGGCGTAATTGCGGGGCGGAATTACGCCCCGCAGTTAAGCCGTGTGAACATAGCTTAAGTGTTATCAGCAGGAAGTGAAGTGTGCAGAAAAAGATTAACCCATTATTCTGTCATGTGTTGGTCTTGTTTAATTTTATCTATTCCTGTCCCTAAAACAATGGTGATCATTAATAATCGTAATCTTTATTTATATAGCGACAACATATTCTGCAGCACGTTATAATTTAGAGGGTACAAGTATAGACAAAAAACAAACCTTACATAGTTAAAACCTAATAAGGGCATGTCTCCACGGCACGAGTTTGCGGCCGGTTTTTCAGACAGTTTGCGGTTTTGCAGACTGTCTGAAAAACCGGCTGCAAACGAGCACAACGGGCTTCTATGGAAAACCCGTGCAGCAGTCCCCACCGCCGGCCGCCCGACAATGATTGTACATGCACATTCTTCCGTCCGGTTTTTGGACGGAATATGTGCATGGGAAAGGGGAGGGCTTTTCTCCGCTCATCGTGGGGACGGCACACAAACCGGACAAATACTGGTTGGATAAACCGACCGGTATTTGTCCATTGCCGTGTAAACGGGTCCTAATAGATTAGACACAGGGTGTGAGGACCCTGCTTGCAAGAGCTTACAATTTGATACAATTATATCATTACCCACTATTTATAATAATTCTACATAGGGAAAAGCAGCAGCTGCCATTCAGGAATTTTCTCACTTCACTTTCACAGCTAGAAAAGGACAAGATTTTGTGTCCTTTTTTTTTTTTTTTAAATTGCATTGGAAAAAAAAACTTTCAGCTGGAAGTGTTCTTTTTATAAAGGGCTTTCCTAAAGTCTTGTGGCCAGATGTTGTAGGTAGTGTTTCTACCCTGCTCTTTTTCCCTTACTCCATTTTAGATTCAATGCTTTTCAGGCAGTAGAGTTGTGTGTTTCCCTCTTCCCCCCACTGTGGTGGCCATTGTAAGCGGGTCCCAGCCCGTCTGGTTAATAGCAGCAGATTGTGCATTTGTCAGACTGGGCTGTACATATTGTTCATGTAATGCACTTCAGGCACAAGCTCCATCCTAGATCATTTTACCGGGGATATGGCACCACATTGATCTGCCCATGAATTACAGTGACTCACACCATTGTATTTTATACAGGGTAAGCAGAATTTCTGAGGTTCTTTTAATTTAGATGTGGAATGACTTCACTAAACAAATACTGTTGTGGTAATGGAAAGTCTTCAGCTGGGAACGAAAATGTTTCCCAGGGCAACCTCCTGACAGATGATGTCATGTCAGACCGTGGAGACTTCTCGCTAATCATTTGGACGGAGTCCGCTGGGAAATGCTTAAATGCATATTGGTTACTTATATTATGTGTAACAGGAGATTGCATATCATAACTGTAAATGATCAATGTGTTAACCCCTCAAAGGCAGCTGATCAGAGCCGGCATTCATGTGGGAAACGCACCGATGTGATTATTGGAAGGGACCACACATGCGATAATCTCTCTAAATCCCCCTCCTGAAATGCCTGCATAGATTCTATCACCACCGTGTAATTGAAGTGTCAAATAAGAAGGTAAGAAAATGCCTGTGAGCAGGGATCCCAAACCACAGGAACCACTATAACCTCGCTGAATCACACCAGTCTTCCTAATGCTTCTGGGAAATGTGGATTCTTGAAGCTAAACCAGCCTTTACATCTGGAGAGTTTGTAACGTTAGTTCTTGAAGCTGATGCTGTATTTCATTAGAAAATACACTGGTGACCTAGAGAGACGCTGGCATCAAAGCCTAGGTAAGCAGCAGGGATGAGGTGTGGAGCAAGGTGAGAAAACCTGATTCCAACCTGAATGTTCTGTCCAAGGGTATATATGACGTTAAATAATAGAAGGTGCTGCACAGCCAATAGCATAGCAATAGTTGTGACTAGGCTGCTAAGCCAGAAGGTCTGCAGGCCTCTCTTACTACACTAAAGGGGACATGTGTGAAAACTGACTTGGTCTAAGACTCTTTGTTGCCCATAGCAACCAATCAGAGCGCCACTTTCACTTTTCCAGAGCACTATATGAAATCAAAGGCGAACTCTGGTTGCTATGGGCAACAAGGAAAGTCTTAGCCCAAGACCGTTTTCATACATGTGGCCCTAAGGGTATATTCACACAGTGTATTCGAGGGGCGTAATCACGTTGCAATATGCCTGAAGTATGCCCCGCAAATACGGTACAATCATGGTACTCATTTTAAAGCGTATTCCCCGGTGGGATCACCTCAGAAGTACTTCTGAAGCAGCAGAGATATAGCGGTGCGCATAGTACATGCCGCTATACACCTGCAAGATGCCGTGTGAACACTCCCTTCTGCTAAATCTTAGTTTGACTACGGTCACACGACCCTGACAAAATACCGGTGGGATTATCCAACTAGTATTTTGTCAGGTTTTTTTGGAGGACGGATTTTGGCCATGGTTTGCGGATTCAGCTGTCCCCCTTTACATTGAACAGTTTAAGATCTGCCCAAAAACCGTTAAACTTCTTATAGATGGTCGGATTTACTGTCAGAAGATCCGAGCTGTGTAGACTACAGTTTCTATTTTCTATTAAAAGCCTATGAGGATGATTGACAGTCTGTTTACAGATGGTTTTCAAATCCGAAAAACCAAGTGAGAACCAGTGCTGTGTGGAGAACACCTGTATCATGTAGAATGCTCCTGAATAGCTCTTCTTGATCATAGGTGGAGCTGAGCGGCTGTATAATTATGGCTGCAAAATTACAATAAAAAGCAAATGCATGGTCTGCTCACCAGTTGCTCCTGGCGGTTTCCTTATCCCCTATTCAATTGTCTGGTGCACGGAGTACCTGGCCGCAGGCAGAGGCAGGACTTTGTTAAAATGGATATCCAGCATTTAAGAAACAAAGCACAACAGAACAGCCCAAATCCTTACACTGGTCAGGTCTCTGAATGGGCCCATGATGTGATCCAAACAGAACTTCCCTTAGGGAGCTTTCACACAGCGCAGTTTTGGTGCAGTTTTAACTGCGTTCCAATTAAACTGCCTTTATTACCAGTAAGCTTCTTTCACTTATCTAAACTGTTTGGAAAGTGAGTAATCAATTAGTGTGTTTGTAATCCACATGACTTCAGACACAGTAATTGATTACTTACTTGAAACACCTTTCTGAACAATTTAGACAACTGAAAGAAGCTTGCTGGTAATAAAGGCAGTTTTATTGGAGCACAGTTAAAACTGCACCAAAACTGCGCTTTGTGAAAGCTCCCTTAAATAAAATTAGAATAGACACAGCTGATAGTGAATCCTTCATATAGTAGCTGGAAAATAAACACACCCATGTAAGTTAAAATAACAATTATTTACCCGAACACCACTAAATCTAAGTAGCAGAACTCAAATATATGATCTGTATGTATAATAAATCAGTTTTAAAGTTTAATCCTCTGGGATATTTAGTATCCATGGTGAGGATCCAAAATGCTTCTCTGCCAGGACCTCTCTGCAATCCCTACTCAGTCTGTGATCCTTCACTAAAGCTGTTCACACCAGCATGGTGAACATCCCTGAAGTGCCGTGTAGCCCCAGAAACCAAGCAGAGACCAGGGTGGGTGATATCATATAGATGTGGTCTTGTGGTGCATCTGACGTGCTGTAATCTGCAGACATCACAACAGGTCACACCACATATTTCGTTTGGCAGTGAATATAGCTTTTTGTATTGTTTCCCCATAATAATAGCTTTAACCAAAGTGGTTTTATTAATATACTGGCACAACCTACATTGTTACCACATTTCTAGTTCCCTATAATTCAAAGCCGATTTGAGCCATTATTTAGAAGCTGGGAGATACTCTTTCCAATTGTGCTTGGTCTTTTTGAAACAAATTTGCAACCATGTTTCAAAATCTGCTTCAGAACACGGCCAACACTAAGCATGGGCAAAATGTATTTTACTATGCGTGTAATCTGAGTGAATTGACTGCTATATTGGGTGGTAAAATATATAGATGAATCCTCATTTTGACTGTTTTTATACAATCATACGATTTTTGCATTTGATTTATATTCATGGCTCATTTAAAGATTGGGGGGAGTATATCCCGTTATATAATCTCATTGAGATTTTCTCCTCCTCATAATCTGATGTTTGACTACCTATACACTTGGCCCTTATATAGTCTCCATCTGGCTGATTATTTACAACATGCTACGAGTGGCCACTAGCAGCATGCAAGATAGCATTGTTCAAAATAGTGCTGACGACTATTGTCTTCAACATTACCCTTAAAGGGGTTTTGCCACGATGTAATGTTGACGTGGGATCCTCCAAAATGGGTGTTTTAATCACTTTTCTACATATATGTGATTACAAAAAGTGAAGCCTGTGAGAGCTACAGCATTGTTCAGTCCCCCTTAGTTACCTGAAAGTTTACATTAGACACGACCAGAGGAGCTGATCTGGCCACGCCTGCGTGTTTGCACTTCTTATCTGATGACCGCGAACATGAAGGAGCTTTCAAGGGGCTGGAGAGAAAGTGCAGTATATGAGTCTGACTGCTGTATAGAGAATCCACTGTTGTAATGTTATTATTTGAGTAAAATTTTGAGACGCTCCCTTCTTTCTCACTCTGCTCACCCCCCTCCCTCTCACCCCTGCAGGGTTCATGACTCAGCATGATTTGTTTATATTCTTTCCTGAGCTGATAAGGAGGTAAGTAATTCACTTCCTGGCAAAATCCCTTTAAGCGATGAATCCAAAAAAATTGGTAGAACTATATTGATAAGTGAATATCAGGTTTTTCACGTTGATATAAGTAATGAATTCTGGCATGGAAGGTGTCATCAGTGTATCTTCTGTATCAGAATATACTCAGCACAAAAGGTTTGTTAAGAGAATATAACCTTTTTCCTCCCACCGTGAGACATATATGTTGTCCAGTGAGGGTGAGAAACACGTACATTATACAGCTGTATCTGCAGATAGAACTTTTTGTTAAAATTAAAATCGTTGTGACACAATAAGAAAGAGACAGTTGAGATGGTGTACTCCTCAAGGTGTGGGCTATGTGATGTATATTTGTTGGGTTGATCTGCCACAGTAATAAGAGCTTTGTCATGCAGTATACAAATCGGCAATATCGCATGAAATCCAAATCTATTCCAATTGCCATTGAGTTTTGTTATCTTTAAAACCTCTTTGGAGTCACACACATAAGGGGATGTTCACACGTGTTGAGTCCATGTTTACATACATTTATAATGCATGTTTGGATGCGGGTTTCGGACCCAAACACATCTAATGTGCAGTGCGATTTACATTGCTCTCAATGTAAAACACGCAACGGCGTTCAGATGAGTGATATCCAATGCGTGTTTCTGATCTGTTCATACAATTGTCATGTCAATTCTTGATCCGAAAGACACAGCAGGCACCATATTTAAAACTGTAGAGTGCAATCCTGCTGGAGCCAAAACACATCCAAACACGCACTTGCATATTGGATGTGATTTTGAGATCCAAAACGCTGTGTGAACATACACTAACTGTGGCCCCTAAAGACCAGAGGTTGTAAATATTGCTCTACCCACACACTTAATTTCTCAAAAATAGACCCAGTACCCAAAATAATTGGTCTTGGGGGGGGATGGGAACGTTTCTTTATGTACTTTGGGAAAAGCATGGAAGACGAGGACTATTGGAAATTGTAATAATCCTGCTATCCCTGTGTTATCACAAATACCCAGCGTGCATCCCTCATCTAATAGCCTAGACAGTCACTAAATAATTTAGTAGGATCCATATCTATTATGTGATATACATTTATATCTGAAAGCATATAATCAATCTCACGCTTATATAGATCATGGTCCAGAACAATAGGAACCCCGACAACCCCCCGCTTATCGGAATCCTGCACCACTAGGTTTGGGTTATTTTGCAATTCTTTTAGGGCCATTTGTTATGTCTTAGAAAGATTTTAAACATTGCACATAATGTCCAGATGTAAATCTCTCAGCTCTTGTTTCATTAAGCTCTGGAATTCATCCATGATGGGGACTCCTGACTGTATTGGGCAAAAATCAGTATTTTTGTCCCTTTTAGAATTCGCATCATGGGCATGGATAGTACTGATATCTTTCATAATCTAGCCTAATAAGTACAGTAACGTTCAACTGATCATAAAAAAATCATGTGATTTTTCAAATCCTCTGTAGATTGTATTGCTGTATTGTCTCTTGTTTAAAAAAAAATGTCCCTTAACTGTAAGGCTATGTTCACACGGCTTATTTCGGGGCGTATATGCGGACGTAATTACGTCCGCAAATACGTCCGCAAATACGTCCCGAAATACGTTTCAAGTAATGAGCAATTAGATGAGCATTGATTACAATGTAAAATACGCTTCGTAGTTCACATGCGGAGTATTTCCGCAACGTATTTTCGCCATGTAAATACGATCGTAAAATTTAATCCGCTGTCATTTATTGAGGCGTATTTCGCGACGTAAATCCCCATAGTAAAGAATGGGGAATGTATTTACGATGCGCAAATACGTGCCACACTTTGTGACGCGTATTTGAAACGACCGCAAACACACCCCGAAATAAGCCGTCTGAACATAGCTTTAGGCTGTGTCTCCACTGCACACATTTTCGTTTTTTTTTTTTTTTTTTTCAAATGTTTTTCGTTTTCTGAAAAAACTGAAATCCCATTAGACTTTTTAAAAGTAAAAACTTTCTGTAGTCTCCACAGAACTACAGAACTTTTTTTTTTTTTTTTTTTTTCCTGCTCCCGGTCGTTTTTTTAAACATGTTGCAAGAAACAACAGAGCTGTGCGGAAAATTTACTATTGAAGTCTATGTAAACCGCCAGATGTTTTTTTGCATGTTTCTGCGCACCCTTATATTGCTGTGCGTTTCTGCAAAAAAAGTGCCAAAAAAATGTTTTTTTAGCAGTTTTTGACTGTAGCTATTTTCTTTTTGGATTTACTGGACTGAAGTCAGTCTCTCCTTTTTTTTGTTAGTTAGGGTTTCCATTGAGTTAGGTGGGTATTTCCTAATAAAGTGTCCTATTTTTATGTAGAAGTACAGGTTGGCGAAAGATAAGTGATTTGAGGGAGGATCCTATATATATATATCTCTAAAATTAGCTACACGTGAAGTCCAGCGATAGAAGTACAAGTTGAGGATACATCTTGTTAAGGTATATAATGGTGTTGGTATTTGATGCTATTCGGCATTGCCCAGGTTCATAACTTCGTAACTTACTAGAACAAAAACTTAAAAGGAACCTGTTGGCTATTTTATGCTTCCCAAATGATTGGCATTATTACTGTGTCCCAACCATGCGGGTAAAGCACTCAGTGAAGTTGGACTAAGTACAACTAAACTGCCAGCTCTCACCCATGTTTGCCTATAGGAAAACCGCTGTCTGTTTTAGATTGGGGGGTGGTGAGCAGCTTTACAACGAACTCCTCTCTCTCGGCCGCAGTGGCCTCTCCATGTACTTGTCCCAAGTTCACCGGGTGTTTTTCCCTGAAACGCTGCAGCATTTCAGGATGAAACCCACATGGTTGGGACTTGATAACCTATTGCTACTTCTTGCTGCCCATTATTCCAGCAGTACAAATTATTTGAAAGCTTTTGTTTAAAGGCAGTATTGCCTGAAGGGTACAGAGAGGTTATAATTAGGGACTAGTAGGAGAAGTTGCTGGGGTAAATGGGGCATCAGGACACGAGCCTTCAGCTTTACCCCGCACATAAGGCACTTTACAAACTCTTGTAAGAAACCCAGGGTTTGGAAACCAGAAGTCATTTTGTAGTAGGAGGGAACAAAATTCTAAACTGAATTGTAAATTTGGTCATTCAAGCTTAATGTGTGGGGGGGGGAGGAGGCTTTGCTCTAAAAGTTAATAAGTTTAGAGGGTTCACTGGGAGAGATTAGATTTTTTTCACTATAAAACCCTATTTTCTATTTTGGACAATTTGTATCCATTTTTAATGCATAATAATTCATGAAATGGGTTGCAATGTGGACTATTACCTTAAGTGTCTAAAGATGTAATGGTTAAAATTCTAAGCTGTACTCTGATTTTATTTTTTATCAGCTTTAGATGGTGTCGCCATGTCGGTCAGTGTCCATGAAAATCGCAAGTCAAGGACCAGCACGGGGTCCATGAATATTTCATTATACCACAAACTTGGTCACTCAGATTGTTTCCTTAGCCGCCTAAATAACATGCGAAAGCAGCAACTTTTTACTGATGTCACATTGTGGGCAGGAGACCGCTCATTCCCATGCCACCGGGTGGTGTTGGCAGCTTACAGTCAGTACTTTGAGGCTATGTTCAGCCATGGCTTGAGAGAGAGCCTCGATAACACTGTCAATTTCCACGATAGTCTTCATCCTGACGTTCTGGAACTGTTGCTTGACTTTGTTTACTCTGCAAAAATAATAATCAATGAAGAAAATGCGGAGTCCCTTCTAGAGGCTGGAGACATGCTTCAGTTTCATGATGTACGTGATGCTGC
Organism: Phyllomedusa bahiana; assembly: GCA_025379985.1. Classification (NCBI taxonomy): domain Eukaryota; kingdom Metazoa; phylum Chordata; class Amphibia; order Anura; family Hylidae; genus Phyllomedusa; species Phyllomedusa bahiana. The sequence continues at coordinate 18,286 of JAODAL010008202.1, read as the reverse complement.
TGCAGAGTTTTTGGAGAAAAACCTTTTTCCTTCAAATTGCTTAGGAATGTTACTGTTGTCTGATGCTCACCAATGCAGGCGATTGTATGAGTTGTCTTTGCGAATGTGCTTAGTCAACTTTGAAATGGTTCATAAGACAGAAGACTTCAACAATCTTTCCAAAGACCTCTTGCTTGACCTAGTTTCCAGTGATGAACTTGAGAATGAAGATGAGCAGGTGGTCTTCAGTGCCGTGCTTCAGTGGGTCAAGTATGACTTGGACAAAAGAAAAGACTATTTTCCTGAATTATTGAAGAACATCCGGTTGGCATTGCTTCCTTCCGAATCGTTGAAGGAAGCCATTGCATGCGAAGACTTGGTAATGTCAGATGAGAGGAGCAAAGTCATCATGGAGGAGGCTGTTCAATGCAAAAGAAAGATACTGCAGAATGATGGTGTGGTGACAAGTCTCTGTGCCAAGCCTCGAAAAGCGGGACACAATTTACTTATTCTAGGAGGCCAAACCTTTATGTGTGACAAAATTTACCAAGTGGATCACAAGGCTAAAGAGATCATTCCTAAAGCTGACCTGCCAAGCCCAAGGAAGGAGTTTAGTGCTTGTGCCATTGGATGTAAGGTCTATGTGACTGGTGGGCGGGGCTCTGAGAATGGGGTGTCTAAAGATGTGTGGGTGTACGATACAGTCCATGAGGAGTGGTCAAAAGCTGCACCAATGCTCATCGCACGGTTTGGGCATGGCTCAGCTGAGTTACAAAACTGCCTTTACGTAGTTGGTGGACATACAGCAGTTGCTGGAATCTTCCCAGCATCCCCTTCTGTTTCCTTAAAGCAAGTGGAGCGGTATGATCCTCTATTAAATAAATGGACAATGGTAGCACCTCTGCGGGATGGTGTAAGTAATGCTGCTGTAGTCAGTGCCAAACTGAAACTTTTTGATTTTGGAGGTACAAGTATACACAGGGATCGGGTCTCGAAGGTGCAGTGCTATGACCCATTTGAAAACCGGTGGAGTATAAAAGCTGAGTGCCCCCAGCCTTGGCGCTATACTGCTGCAGCAGTGCTGGGCAGCCAGATTTTTATCATGGGAGGAGACACAGAATTTACTGCTGCATCTGCCTATCGATTTGACAGTGAAACAAATCAGTGGACAAGAATTGGAGATATGACAGCCAAACGAATGTCTTGTCATGCTCTAGCGTCGGGCAACAACCTCTATGTGGTTGGGGGCTATTTTGGGACCCAGAGGTGTAAAACACTAGACTGTTATGATCCAATCTCCGACTCCTGGAATAGCATCACAACAGTGCCTTACTCACTTATACCTACTGCTTTTGTGAGTACTTGGAAGCACTTACCTGCATGAGAAGATGGACTTTATAGAATAATCCTGCTTGTGTCGCACAGAGGTAAATGAGTGCAAGTCACTTATTGAGACATATACCTTTTACTGGCAAAAAGAGAAAAATGGAGACAGCGCTCCCTAGTATAATACTGTAGATAAAATTATAGTAGTTTATATTTTTAGGTATATACTACTCACCTCCTTGTGTTGTGCAAAATCCAGGCACAACACTTTGAGGCTCAATACAACAATTTTTCTGAAACTGTTGTAAACCAGTGTCCGCTGCAGGGTGTCGGTTGAAGATCCTTCTCTTAGAACTAGAGGGGAGCTGTTGAATGAGAGTCTTGCACAATGGGTAAACGATTTCTTCCCCTTGTCTATATATGCACCAGAAAGGCTGTGCAGGACTGTACTTTCTGGACTAAAAGATTATAGTTTTATTGGCATACAGAGGAAGACGCGTTTCGTGTCTAATACCAGACTGGAACTGAGAAGTGTATTGTTTTAGACACGAAATGCGTCTTCCTCTGTATGAAAATAAAGCTATAATCTTTTAGTACAATAAGTACAGTCCTGCACAGCCTATCTGGTCGGATTTAGCCAAGGGGAAGAAATCTTTTACCCATTGTTCAAGAATCTCATATACCTTTTAATGTTATGTGATTGTCTTATGTTAAAGAGCATCTGCCATGCAACAGTGCAAGCAACCATTTCGCTCTTAAAAGGTCCAGAGGGTGTGCACACGCTTCCTTGGCCCCGGGCAGAAAGAGCCCTGATCTTAGCCAACCATGCCCTGAAGGAGAGCCAGGAGCACGTTCTGACAATTTAGTAGAATCTGGTATACCCACAGTCTCCGTTGTAGCAGAACATCTTATAGTTTAATAGACCTTACAGATCCATGAAGCAGAGTTAATACGGTGTAGGGTTGATGTGGTTTTACTCTTCTAGCAGGTAAAAATGTTGCCATGTGCGCAGATGGCTTGTTCTGGAGTCAGCTTGTTGAGCTGCTTTTGAATGGCTTCTGACTCCCTAATCCTATGATACCAAGTGCCTGTTTAAAGGAAATCTGGCAACAGCTTTAACCCTTCTTGAAAAGGTTGTCTTACTGCAACGAATAGCTTTCAACATATACGGTAAATCAAGACTTATTACAAATACATCTCGTAGTTTGTTTTTTTTGTTTGTTATGTTTTTTTTTTAAATACTGAGCTGATCTGCTAATCACTGTTATAGAACCACCCACAGCTTAACTGGGAAGAGACGAGATTCATGAATCTGAAGCTGCTTTTGGTTCTGTTAAACAGTATGGTGAGACAACCCCTTTAACTGCTGACTGTGTTGGGTAGGTGATGGGCAGTAAAGTTAATATATACCTTTTGATGGCCATACTAGTTGCATACATGTTAAAAAGTTTTAATCAGTCTTGCACCATCATCCCTATTGTCCCCTCGGTTTGAGGTGTACTGGCCTCTCTGTAGTAAATGCTTTCCCATACCTGCCAGTTTTGTGTATCAACTATAATGTCCATCCCAGAGGCCACCAAAGCCATTACTCAACAGAAGAAAGGGTGGTGGAGCATTTACTTTAGAGGCCAGGGCACTTTATGTACATACAGCAGGGGTATGTTCGCTCATTGTAAATTCAGAAAAGGTTTGGAATTGATAACCCCATTGGATGTGTGACTTCCAATGTGGAGTAAACAAGACTTTAATTCCCATTAGCATCAATGGGATGTGGGTATCAAGGAACCTGCATTGGAATACACACAGAAAAAAATGTACTCTTAGGGATCTCCCAGGAGCTATTTAAGCATTAGGTAGCAAGACAGATTACAGTGAAAACTTAACTAACCTAAACCTATGTTGTATGTTATAGCTACTGCTGTCGGCAGTTTATTGTGTTCAAAATGACTGTAAGATTCTTTTCATGCATCCCCAATAACTATCCTTTGTCTGAAAGTCCATGTATCTACCCTGTTAGGAAATAGGTTGCTTAGGCCCAGTGGAGGAAAAGAGAGATACCGTGTATATACTAGAGTATAAGCCGTCCCGAGTATAAGCCGAGGCACCTACTTTTGCCACAAAAAAACGGGAAAACTTATTGACTCGCGTATAAGCCTAGGGTGGAAAATGCAGCGGCTACTGGTGAATTTCAAAAATAAAAATAGATACCAATAAAATTACATAGGCAGGTTTATGTCCCCATAGGTAGCTATAGGCAGAGTCATGTCCCCCATAGGTAGCTATAGGCAAGGTTATTTAAAAAAAAAAAAATACAAGACAGTACAGTACTCACCTCAGTCCCTCGCCTCTCCGCCCCCGGGCGCTCCACTCCTTCCTCTTGCCGGCACAGGCAGGTGATGTCATCAGGTCATGCACGCTGCCTGTGCCGGAAACTCTGGACAGCCGCCAGTCTGCGGCCGCACGGAGTCCACTGCGGAGCAGGGAGCGCTCGCTCTTTGCTCCGCAGTGGTATCTTCTCCTGTATGGCTCCAGAGGAGTCGCATACAGGGGAAGAGATCGCCGACAGCGTCCGGGCCACGGAAGTGCCCGGAGGCCATCTGCTATGCTCGGCAATCAGCTATATGCGCTCCCAGAGGAGCCGCATATAGCTGAAGTGTCCCTGCCGGTGCTCGGGCCATCGCAGCGCCCGAGCGCCAACAGTGACTCGAGTATAAGCCGAGGTTGGATTTCTCAGCACATTTTTTGTGCTGAAAAACTCTGCTTATACTCGAGTATATACGGTAAGTGGCTGCTGATCTAGTGTCTAAATGCACAGCTGAGTCAGTGTGTCCACCAGCTAATATCCGTAGTATCCCATCAAGGTGCTGTCCATGCTGTGAAGTGACCGTTAGGCCCGGTTCACACGGCTTATTTCGCCCGCAATTACGGCTTGAATAAGGGGCGGGGGCACTGCCCACCGTCCCCATAGACATTCATTATTCACGTGTGTACACGCCGTAAATAATTGACTTGTCACTTTCTCCCCGCCCTACGTAGTCGCCGAGCGGGGAGGAGAGACGGTAATCCACAGTTCTCATGGAGAACTGTGGATTACCGGAATGGCTTGGACGTATTCCAGCCGTACTGCAGCCATGGAGTGCCAGATTAAATTGGGCTTTTGAGGTATTTGAAGCCCTGCTGACTGCAGTGCATCCCATAGCTGATGGGGAGTGCGTGGGGAAGGAGTCATAAAGAGAACACAGCGATCAGAGTGGTTCCACAGATGCACAATTAGGTTGATTTCTGGTGAATTTGGGGGCCCATGGTATTGAAATTCTTGATCATCCTCTTCCACATGGTATTGGACACTTCTAGCTGTATTGCATGTCACATTATCTTGCTTGAAGAACTTCTCCACCCCTGGGAAGACAATTAACATACATACACGTGGAAAAAATCACAATGTTCACTGCAATAACTTGAAACTGACAAATGTAATAAATTTAAGATTTTCTAAAAATCAAGTAATGAATCTCGTACATTGCTTTCGAATTCTGGTTCAGATGAAAAAATGTTAAACAATAAACTAATGAAACTGACCTGGAGAAATGATGATACCCCTAGAAAATATTAAAGAATTTAACCATTAGGACATGTTAAACGAAGGTGTGTTCTTTTGACATCAGTGGTCTGTTCAAACTTGTAATCAGTCCGTGTGCCTATTTAAAGGGTGAAAAGTAGTCACTATTCTGTTTGATATCATGGTGTGGACCACACTGAACATGGATCAAAGGAAGCTAAAAACAGAGTTGTCTCAAGAGATTAGAAAGGAAATTCTAGGCAAACATGTTAAAGGTAAAGGCTATAAGACCATCTCCAAACAGCTTGTTTTTTTTAATATTCTCTTTTACTACAGTTGCACATATTTAGAAGTCTATGGGACTGTAGCCAACCTCCCTGGACATGGTACAAAGAGGAAAATTGGTGAAAAGTTGAAGAGACTGATAATACAGATGGTAACTGAACAGCTCATAACTTTCAGAAAGATTAGAAGTGAACTCCAAAGTCAAGGTATTTTCCATTTTAGATTGCACCACCCATTGCTGTCTTTGTCATCATAGTTGTCTTAATGGAAGATGACCGATGAGGAAGCCACTGTTTGAAAGCGTAGTATAAAAAGAGACTAGCCACAAAGCTACTGAAAAAGTGTCCTTTGGACATGCGTGAAAAAAAAACAGTAGATTTTTGGCAGATCCCATCAGCTGTATGTTGACAGAGGCAAAAAACTGCGGCACATACAGTACGGCTGCAATTGCACCGAGTGATTTGGGAGTCACTCTGATCAGCGCGTACTCCCGCGGCATGGGAGGGCCGGCAGAAAGCCAGCCCCATTGACATGCATTACTCGCGGCGCCTATTCGCTCCAAGTCATTGACAATACGATCGTATTGTACAAGCGGGGAGAGGAGGCGTAATCCATAGTTCTCTGAGAACTATGGATTACCGTAATTTCGGCGCGCATCTAGCTCGTATTAGAGCGCAAATACGCGGCGAAATGCACGCTGAAATTACCCCGTGTGAACATACCCTAAAGGTTGTACAACAAAATATTAACATACCATAATTTTTGTCCTGGCTATTTTCGTCAGACTGATTCTTTTTAAATGTTTTGGTTGAACCATAATTCAAAAACCATGTCTATTTTCATTTACTTGATGATGATTATTTTCATTTTTTTTCCAATAAGCTTACAGGGGTTAGCCGGGAGCTTAAAGATTTCATAAAACACTGTAAACAGCATTTATATTGAGAAGTGAAGATATTCCTCTACCTTCATGTGTTTTCTTTATTTTGTCTCCTTATTCATCTATCCTAAGATCCACTTTTTTTTACAGTGAAACCTCTTGCTTGTAGAAGTGTCTGTAGTTTTCCAGCATCTTTCTTACAAGTCCCGGACATGCAGTCTAGGACGTCCCTTCACAGTTATCACTTCTGGGGTCTATGTGCTGACATTAGTGTGTAATCCCCCAGCTCTGTACTTGCTTTCATGATGATGATAGCTAAGACAGTGTAAACTATACAGAGCTACTTTCCTAATTTTCATGACAGCAGTACACAACCCCCAGCTCTGATCTGCTGTCCTCTGTCCCATTACTAAATTCTGCCAGCAGGGCGTAAAATGTGTCTGAGTGGAGCCTAGCTTCAAAGCACACCCACTGAGTGGGATGTAACGTTCAGTGAGGCCATGTGAACAATGAACGTCACATGGTTTATAGAGGAGAGGGGAGGATAAGGCGCTCTGCCTGGTTTTGCACAGTAGGACAGGTAAATAATTTGTAATAAGTTTGAATTACAGAGTTTAAGACCGTTGTGAGCCCTATAACAAATAAAAAGATAGTCCCAACCATCTGCTTCAGATTGCTATATGCAATAGCTTTTGATGCACCGTTGTTTTGAACGCGCTTGGTAGTACCCTGATTCATTTTGTCAGCGAGACGCTTTTCTGTAGCATGTTGGTCTGTCCGCTTTCACCTTTCATGTCCATAGCATTGAGTGATCCGCAGTTTCCAAATTGCTTGTTTGTAACAGTGCCATTTGTCCACTCATGATACTTTTACCACAGCAGCACATGACCCGTGACTTCTTTCATGAGCTGAATGCTGCCAACATTGAAAGTAAGAAGTAGTCCTAATAATGTGACTCAACTGTGTATGAGCTCTACAAGTAGAGAATAGTGGTGGACAGTGGACGCAAACGATTGTCCTGTTATGAACTAGACCTCCACGCTACTGAATGATTAACAGCCTTAGCAGAGTGGTTAAACATTAGAAGAAGGGTCCTGCAGGGTGTGTATGGTATTGTAGGCCAGCTCTACTCAAGGGAGTCTATGCTGCAGCACCAGAGCACAGCCTGTAGACGGGCGAAGCACTGGGAAAACGCCTCTCTTTTTGTCTATCCATTAATCTGAATGAAACCCTATTAAATTCTGCTAGGAAGAGTCAAGCAATGTTCACACGGCTTATTTTGGGACGGATTTCAGGCCGTAATTTGCACCGTACTGCGTGAATTACGGGCTGAAATCCGTCCCAGTCATTACGGTAATCCACAGTTCTCATAGAGAACTATGGATTCCGTCTCCTCTCCCCGCTCGCGAAATGCGGGGAGAAAGTGACATGTCAATTATTCACGGCGGTATACGCGCCGTGGATAATGAATGTCTATGAAGCCGGTGAGCTGCCCGCCCGCCCCGTCCCCACTGCCGAGCACACACCGTAATTGCGGGCGAAATCCATCCAGCAATTACCCCGTGAATAAGCCGTGTGAACATAGCCTTACTGTGAAGCACAGATTGCATAGTCTCATTTGTGAGCAGATATCCAGCTTTATCAGATAAATTTATTCCTGCTACATTAGTAGAATAGATTAGTAAATTTAGCTATTAAAATTTGTTGATTGTAGTAAACAGAAAAGAGCAGCACTTTACTCTGGAGAAGTTTATCCCCAGTGCAGGCAATATATCGACTGTATGTCCAGTTAGCATGTCGGCCAAAAGGCCAGTTCCTACGAGTCAGACTGCATGTAGTTAATAGCGTTTGCATGCAATGGAGACATAGTGCCTGTGCCTATACCAAAAATGTACCCAGTTTTTGTAAGTAAAAAAAAAAGTGTGGCTGATACAAGGAAAAACCAACTAGGGGAGCACCGGATGTGTAACACTTTCTTCAGGGCTTGCTTATAAAAATATAGGCTCTTTTTAAATGGAAGTCAGATCTGTGATCGCCTCGGTATTTATTATAAATGCCTTATTGCTGGTCCAGCGTTGTTAAACAATCATTTTTAAATGACGTGGTTGGCCATCAGGGTGCGGGAGCACTGCTGCGTCTGTGTGAGGGGGTTGCTTTTAGAGCGTATGGACAGTTCTTTTATAGACCAAAGAAGCAGTCATTTTACTGGCTAGACCCAAGTGCCCTCTCTCTCCAATGGAATTTCACATAATGAATAGTTTTCGGTCCATTACATTCCTGCTCTATTCTGTGCAAACAAGTAAGTTGAAAGCTCCAGTAAGTAAAATCTCTTCTTTTAAATCATGCTTTCAGTAGACCATCACTCTTGGATCGTTCCTAATCTCGTAGAGCAGCAGACAGCTGGCTGGTTACAGTCCTATCCTCTTTCGTCTATTGAAAATGTGGAATAATAAAAAAAAAAAACTGGGAGATAAATCAAGAGGACTCTGAGCAGATTGTGGTTTTCATCATTACAAGGGATGTCTGCCAAAATGGCTGGGGAAAGCAGAACTGATTATTTAAAAGGAACGGATCTTACCATTACCCCAATTAGTTGAATTGGAAATGAGGTGCATGCATATGATGTGTAGGAAAAGTGAAACCTTAGCTGAGGCCGCATTGTGGATTTTCCTACCTCTGGTAACGGAGCACGGAGTGTAATTTGTGGGCTGCTCCTGGCATCTGCTCAATCATGATTATTTCCAGGGTTCTGACATTTTTAAGCTGCTATAATGTTAATCAACTGGCTGGCTGATGACTTCATTAATCCTGTTAGAAGCCTTCACAAATCAGAGCTGCAGATTCCAAGAACACTGAGCAATCTCTTGGCAAAGAAAGGTGCTATAGATTTGCCTCAGCAGCGGTAATCAGGTCTGTAGTGGTAATGCTCTTTGTATATTGGAATGATACGTGTGAAGTCTGAACACTGAAGAATAGATAAAGGTGGGCAGATTTATCAATACTGTCTAACAGGGCCGTTCCTAGGCTAAATTGCACTCGGGGCGAGGTGAAGAAATTTGGCCCCCTCACCCACCACGTAACATAATGCGCCACAATGAAACACATTGCATCACCATCAACCAAATCTTAAATAAACAACAAGCTTTACCACAATGTGCTACATATAAAACTACTAAATAATAGTCATACAGTTACCAAATAGCACTGCTACACCAACCAGAATCCCAGGCTATTAGTACCAATGTCCTGCTAAGACCACATATCACCAGCACGTAGTGACCGAATACTGCGACCCCGTGACCACATAGTGACCGAATAATACTGTCGCACCATGACCACATATCACCAGCACATAGTTACCGAAGAATACCAGCACACCATGACCACATATCACCAGCACATAATGACCGAATAATACAAACTGACCATTACGGAGTATAAACCATTACACTACAACCAATATTACCAGCATACAGTGCTAGATACCAGCTGTACACAGGCGCTGCAGACATATAATTTTACTGTAATCATTTATAACTAGTGACTCACAGGAGACGTCTCTGAAGAGTTGTTCTCTTTCTCTTCTTCGTCTCCATCTGTCCTAGGCACCATGACGTCTTTTCCCGGCCTCGACTCTTCACTGTAGAATATACAAAACAAACATCTTAGGCGCCTCACTTTATCAGCACTAGATGCCCCCCTTGTAGCCAATAGATGCCCCCCTGTAGCCAATAGATGCCCCTGTAGCTAATTATAAAATTTAAAAAAATTACTTACCAGACCACGGTCCCCGCGTCCAGCTCCGGGAGCTGCAGAGTAGTGTAAGCGGCGTGACGTCAACACGCCGCTTAAGCTGTCACACAGCTCCCGGAGATCTCGGCGGCAGAGCGGCCAGCCAAGGAGATCGAGCGTCGCAGGGGGCGTGGTGAAAGCTGTGTGCCCTCTGTGACCCTGATACAGGGGAGGAGTCAGGACAGGAACGATCCGTCCTGCCTCCTCCCCTGTACCTGCAGCTGCTGAATGGCTCTGCGCGGCTGTTATAAAACGGCTGCGCAGAGCCAGGGGCTATTCTCCGGGCGGCGTCCCCCTCGGGTGAGCGGAGCGGCGGCGCCCCGGGCGATCGCCCGCCCCTAGGAACGGCCCTGCTGTCTAATACAGTAGTCCCTCAGGTTACAATGGCCTCAGATGCAATATTTCCAATATACAATGGTCATTCCCAGGACATTGTATGTTTAGTGTGGTTTCAAGATACAATGATCCAACCAGTAATCATAAACCTACTTGTAAAACATCTGTATTAGTGAAGTTCATGCATTGATTAGCTGTCTAATAGCGCCTTTACAGTACAGTGCGGTACAACAGTTGAAACCAGAAGTTTACACTATCTAAAAAGACACACATGCATGTTTTTCTCACTAGGAAAAGTAGTGAATCCAGCACCGTCCATTGAAAATAAAATCAGCATACATTTATTGAAAAATAGAAAAATAAAAACATTCTAACACAGGCAGTGTACAGCAAAATTCACAAGTGAATGCCCAGGTGACACCACGGGTAAAAAGTGCCGCTAAGGCGTTTCGGGCATATGTGTCAAGCCCTTACTCATAGCGATGTTTTTCTCACTATCTGACATGAAATCGAAATAAACCTTCCCCGTTTTAGGTCAATTAGGATTCCCAAACGTATATATATATTTGCCAAACGGCAGAATAATGAGAGAGAATTTTTTTAAGGCATTTATTACTTTCTGCAAAGTCAAGTCAGTTTACATACATTTCATTAGTATTTGGTAGCACTGCCTTTAAACTGTATGACTTGCGTCAAATGTTTTGGATATCTTTCCACAAGCTTTTCATAATAGTTGGTAGAAATCTTGGCCCAAAGCTCCTGACAGAACGAATGTAACTGAGCTATGTTTGTAGGTCGCCTTGCTCGCACCTGCCTTTTCAGCTTTGCCCACAAATTTTCAATAGGATTGAGATCAGGGCTTTGTGATGGCCACTCCAAAACATTGACTTGGTTATCCTTAAGCCACTTTGTAACCAGTTTGGCAGTATGCTTCAGGTCATTGTCCATTTGGAAGACCCATTTCCGCCCAAGCTTTAACTTCCTGGCTGATGTCTTGAGATGTTGCTTCAGTATTGCCACATAATCTTCTTTCCTCATGCTGCCATCTATTTTGTGGAGTGCATCAGTCCCTGCTGCAGCAAAACAATCCCACAACATGATGCTGCCATCGACCATGTTTCACGTTTTGTATGTTGTTCTTTGGCCATAATGACCATCGTTCCATTTGGAGAAAAAAGGGAGAAACTTGGAAGCCTAACAGTTCAATGTTAGTTTCGTCAGACCAGGGGACATGTCTCCAGGAATGTAGGTGTTTGTTCCTGTGTGCATTTGCAAACCTTAATTTGGCTTTTATATCTTGCTTCTGGAGTAATGACTTCTTCCTGGCAGAGTGACCTTTCAGCCCATGTTTATAAAGTACTCGTTTTACTGTGGATAATGTCACAATCTTACCAGCTTCCGCCAGCAGCTTCATCTTCAGCATCTTTGCTTTTGTTCTTGGGTTGATATGCACATGTTGGACCAAAGCATGTTCATCTCTTAGACACAGAATTCGTCTCGTCCTTGAGCAATATGATGGCTAGACATTCCCATCTTGTTTGTACTTGCGTATATTGTTTGTGCAGATGAACGAGGCACCTTCAGGTATCTGGAAATTGTACCCAAGGATGATCAGACTTGTGCAAGTACACAATGCTCTTCCTGATATCTTGGCTGACTTCTATAGCCTTTCCCATGATGCACACAGAGAAGCAGTGTTTTTCTGGTGTGATTAAAATACATCCACAGGTGTCTCTCCAACTCGGATGTTGCCAATAAACCTATCAGAAGCTCCCAAATACATGACCTCATATGAGCTGTCCCAAATTTTTTAAAGGCATAGTGATCCTAGTGTATGTAAAGGTTTGACTTTGCAGAATGTAATGAAAATGCCTTAAAATTCTCTATTTCATTATTCTGGCATTTGGCAAAGATAAATCATTTTGGTAATGCTATAATCACTAAGGGAAACACACCACAGATTGAGAAACCTAAGGCTAGTTATAGAAGCATTACCTGACTATGACTTACATGAGGTACATTAAGATGCTACAGTAACGGGCCAAGAATTGTTAGTATTCCAACAAGATCGCTGCTTGCACTTACTGTGTGTTGGCAATAGAGAAGTTATTGGTCTCCACATTTTTGGGCAGATTTATTAGTTACATGCAGGGCATGTTTTATGTGTTTCAGAAATGTATATATAATTTTTTTTTATTTTTGTCTCCCTCTGACAGATGTCGCGTGCTCTGAAGACTTTACATGAAATGACTGCATGAACCGGACGGAAACTAAGTGTATAAGATGCCTGCTGGAGTTCCCAATGATTTGATCTTTTTCAGTCCTGGGCAGCAAAATTTTGGTTCGCTTGTTAGTCAGGGCTGCCACACTTTACGATTGGTGAACTGTTGAGTTTTACTCTTAAAGGGGTTGTCTCACTACATTGATTCATCTTACTTCAGTCCTGTTTTCTTGGTTTCATTTTGAATTCAGGGGCGTGTTTACTGGCTTCCACTAGGCTGCAGTAGAAGCCAGGTCTGTAGCTATAGCAACCAGTGCTGGCTGCCAGTCAGGAGAGATCAAGCAGGTCTGTAACTATAGCGACCGGAGGAGCTGAGGCAGCCCATACAAGAGGGGATATCTCAGAATAAGTAGGTCACTGTTAATGAACATATATTGCAAAGTGACTTGTTTTTACAAGATCTTTAACATAAAAAGCAATCCTTTTAGTGAGACAACCCCTTTAACTTCTGCAGTAAGCATTACATGTCAGTGATGCCACTGTAGTTACACATGATCTATGTACAGGGTCGTGTCGGGTTCCCTGCTAGATCAACGTTTAGGTTAAGGTATTATGTTTAGAGAAGGCTAATAAATGACAACAAAAAGCTTATGGCTTTGACGTCCATTGCCGCAAAGCCTACTTTCTTTTGGATTTTTTATGTCTCCATAATTTAAGAAAATAGAAGGTTTTTTTGGGGGGACTTTTTATAGGAGACTCATAACAGCTGTATGTGGATGGGACCAGAGAAGTGTGGACAATTAGAAAGCTACAGTAGAAAGTTTAACGGTTCTCCAGAGGTATGAGACGCTATGAGAAGCTCATGTTTACTGGATACAGATTAAAGTGGGTGGGTGAGGGGATCCCAGGTTAGTCTGGGTCTGAAAAAATTAAGGCATTCCTCACTGGTACCTACAGTACTTCTGTTCTGATGCTCATCAGGTCCCCAATGATATTCACTTCCTGGTCCTGTCTTGACTATGCATCTTTTTCTGTGGGTCAAGTCATAGCTATGAAGTGAAAGTCAGGAGAGACCTGGTAAGTATCAGAGCAGCTTAAAGAGTTAGTTGTTAAGTAACATTTATTTTATTTGCTAATTTTTAAAAGAAAAAAAGTTGAAAACAAACAACCCCCCCCCCCCAAAAAAAAAAAAAAAAAAAAAAAACTGCACTGCTTTTGGCTGTAGTCTTTTTCTGGTGTTGCCGCTTTGCCCCACCATTTAGAACAGGGTTGAGCGCTATTGCCGGACATGGACTATGGACGAGCAGTGCTGTTTTTGGAAGATGGCAGCCGTGTGATTTTTCTAATATTATAAAATCCTTTTAATGGAAGTTTTGACTTCTTGAAACTGATTCGCCATGTCCTTTTTTGCCTTTGGGGGGGGGGGGGGTTGGGGGGGGGGGGGGGGGGCCGCCCCCTTTTGGTTCTTGGGTAAAGAAAATAGTGAGAGAGGCTTAAACGGGATCCCAACCATCTTTTTTTGCCCCCCTGCTTGGACTTTTTTACACCCTTTTGGGCACAGTGTGCCCTGAAAAAGAATATTCAAAAACCCTTTTTGCTTTTTTGGGGGAAAAAGACCTTTTATTCACATATGTAATTGTTGTTTTTAAATTTAATTTCACTCATTTGGCGCTTTTTTCATTTTGATCAGTAACGGAATGTACTTTATTTACATTAAAAAACCCACTTTTTTGGCTAAATAGGGGTTTGGGGCTGATGCTTTCTCCCTTGTTTTTTTACACTTCCCTTTCAGACCCAGTGGGAATTTTTGCTGAAATATAGAGGAAAAAATTTTATGTTATAATGCAATAAATTTCCCCATTGTCTTAAAACAGCCATTTTTATATACGACCTTAAAAAGGGGGAATTTTTGGAGATTTTCCCTTAAACACGGGGTTTAATTTTTTTCAGGGCTTGACAATCATGAAAGCCATTCTGTCTGTTTACAGGTAACATTTTCTATATGTTTTTTTAATAGCCTATTTATAAAGTTCATATTCTCTAATATACAAAGCAAGGTAGAAGCTGTTTTACAGCCCAACATCTTTTTACATTCACCAAGTAAATGGGGGGGAAAATGACTTTTGCTGCATTGTTATCTTTACGCAAGCACATTTGACCACTAAGTGTCATCTTATATAGTTACTGTGAGAGTGCAGCTAGACTCCCAATTAGCAAAAAGCAGACCACCTTTTATTACCAAAAAACAAAAAAAGAAAAACATTCCAGATGACGGAAACCTTTTAATAGGCGGGAAAATTTTTCCCAAAAAGTGAAACTTACATGTGTGGGTTTTTTTTTTCTTCCCTTAAATTTTATAGATCTTTGTTACTTTTTCCAGAAACCTGTTAACTTTAAACTTTCTTCAATGTCCCCAGCTTATGTGTTTACTTCTGGAAACTGACTTTCTGGGCAAGGGAGTGACACTGTGATAGCACAATCATTACAAAGGAGTTAGTTGTGTATTTGTATGAAAATGGGTATTGTGGTATATGTGTATGTAGTTTTACACACACACACACTGTTTTATAGGTAGATTGTAGCTTTTCGTCAGTCAAACACCTATGACAGTTTAGCTGCAGACTAGATACCCGTGAAGTTTATTGTAAACTTCAGAATGTTAGGAACCTTTCTATTGTAATTCACTGCAATGTAAAAGATGTTACAAGATGCACTAATACCAGACCGTTCCCAAAATTTTAAAAATTTGGTTATTTTTTTAATTCATAACTTTTTCCTTTTTACTTCGTTTGTCTATTGTTTTCCCCAATTTAAAAATGATAATTACAATGTAAGTTCAAAACTCAAGTTCAGCCTTTGGGGTTGGGGCAAAACTACAACACAAAACCGCGGGTCTTGTGGATATGGTTGTGCCACATTTATGAAAAAAGAGGGGAAAAGGACAGGGGTTTTTCTCACAAATGCAAACTGTGAAACACCTGAAAAAGAAAAAAAAAAGTGTAAATACAGGCGGACACTTCCAAATGCAGTTCTGACCATCTCTTCCCAACCGCCCACCTGCTCTACAAAAAACATTAGGACAGGAAACGCCACTATCGATGGACGTGTAGCACCGTGTTAATGGATATTCAAGCAGTGGCTTTTCAGCCATTTACCTGGAACATTAAATGATCAAGATATTAATCTATTCATGTTTAATAACAATTAGTGGCAATATAATTAACATACTACTTGCCCCATGTTAAATGCTAATCCTAGTGACTCTCAGATTGCACACAGTGGAGACCATACCACTTACTGCTGTCATTCTGACCAGTCCAGCATTGTTTCTGAACTAATTGTTCAAATGCTCCCCTTATGAAAACCCCCTGGACCCCATAACAGAGAAAGCAAATGACTAGTGAATTATACCTTTTTTTTTTTTTTCTTGTATTTATAACTGTTTTGCATTCATAGTTAGTTTTTGCTATATCATTTCTGTAAATTGTTTTAGCCTTTAAATATATGAAATGTTAAAGTTAATAAGCTTTGTTCTTTCTCTCTGAAGATATCCACAACCTGAAAGAGGCCGTGTATATCTACGCTATGGTTATAATTGTGTGCTAAAAATTAACCCTAGACTCTACATTGCTTGTTGTGTATATGTGTAATGTCAGAGAGAGTAGTTTTGTGTGGATTGGTTTGGGGTGACCTTTAACATGATGCAGACAGGGAATATGTAAGACTGAGTGTAGAAAGCTAACTATGTTAGCGCTGACTGTGGCAGACACTATGGGTGAACTTTGCACTGGATTGAAATGTAAACTAGCACTAGCCATGCTTTGGGTGCACTGATGGGTCAGATTTACTTGCAATTTAAAAACATTAGGTTGAGTACATACGCGGTGTGGCCTTTTTAACCTGGTATCTGTCCATATACAGCGGACATTGATTTTCAGCTCAGCGGTCTAGAAAAAAAAGAACTATTGGATGCAGTATGAGAGAGACCATGAATGAAAACTCATTTCTTTAAAAAACTTTAATCCAGATGGTTACATCCACTAGAAGGTTAATATCCGTACACCACCTGATGTTCAATATTCCTCTTGTTACATTTCCAATCTCTTGAAATAGAACATAACCTCCTGCTGTGGCCACATTTTATCTAATAAAATGCACTGGTTCCACTTTTGGTGCCAAAAGGCTGATAAATATTCTCTCTTTTGTATAAAACTTTCTGCTAGATTTATAAGCTATTTTAAAGCCAGGGCTTATATATGCATGGAAGATAAAACTAAACTGTCTTTTTCTCTACACCTCCACAACATCCATTAACCGAAAGGTATCCCTGTCAACTGGGATAGGAAACTACCTGGACAAAGAAAGGGCCCTCCACTTTACCTTCACAGTTATTTTCTGTCCCTCTGAAGTGTGGAAGCAGCTGACGTTCCTCTCCACAGGATCATGCTGGCAGTCCTCTCATCCACCACTGGCTCCTGCTTGTGGAGGGTTGGTCATGGATGTCAGGTCTCCATGCACTTCTGGCTGCCTTCCCAACGCTCTGGCAGCCCAGCATCAAATGCTACCAGAGTATAGGGCAGCTTGTGTTCTCCTACAGACCGGTATCAGGAATATCCTGGCTCTTCTTTCCTCAGCTTAGTGTAAAGCTATGTCACAAGCATGGCGGTGGAGCCAAATGACATCACTCCAATTGGAGGTTAAGGTATTCATATTTGGGGCAATAATAGTCTACCAGGCACTAAATTTTGAAATTGAAAGCCCCTCCTGCAGTCTTTAGAGCCTAGCTTGTTGGTAGTCCTGTTGTGACGTGCTACTTTGCATTTCATTATGTTGCATGATATTAATATTCGTGCTGCAGACTCCTATGTTACTCCCTGCTCGTAGTTCTTTTTGTGGGAAGAATGTTTTTGTCACATATTTTTAATTCTCTATACATTGTTCTCTTTTGTATTAGTCTTGGTGAAAACAAGAAGTCAAAACCTGGGCGTGTGGCATTTTCAAAAAGGCTTTGGCTTCTTTGTATAAAAAGTCCTCGTGTGACAAATGCACAGATATAGAAATCTTTAAACATTCTTTTATTAAAGAATTGAGCAGTTGACAAATAATACAAACTGAAAGATATCATAAAAACAATAGAAGAACATACTGTCACAAAAGGGCAGGTAATGAATAACCGATAATTCAATCGTGGATATTTTGGGCATAAAAAAATAAAATTTTGTTTAATAATAATAATAAACTTTCGTTAGGATAGAACAAAAAAAATTTTTGTCACATAGATGCACAGTAACTAGAAGATAACCATAGATTCCAAAGAATTTTCTCTTTTACAACATAAGGGGGGTCAAATTTAATTTATTTCACAGGCACAATTGAGATTAATTCTTTTGATAACCTCAATTTAGAGGGGGGTTAGGGTTTTTTCCAAAATTTAATCAATAGCTGTTCTGGCTGCTAAAGAGTTTTAAAAAAAATTTTGCAAAGGGGTGATGGAAGTCACATAAAACCAAAACTAAAACCCCAAGTTCAGGATCAAAGTAAAGGGGAGATTTGTAATTTTTGGGGAAGATTTGAGCTGAATTCCAAAATTTTTGAATGATGGGGAACCCCACCGACTGTAGCTTGGCCTTGTTGACCGACCCTTCCAAAAATTGTCGGGATCCCGGGGCATCTTAACTAAACCCTTTAGGGGGGGAAGTACCCCCCGTGGTGGATCTTAATCATGGTTTTTTTATGGTTTTTGCATCTCGAAAAAGAGGAAGAGATGGTTTGGCTTTTGTCCATTGTTTTTTAGGAATTGGGAGGATAACTCCCCTTTTCCATTTCAACATTTGTCGGGAAAATTGGAGGTGGGTTTTGGCCAATATTGTGCGGTATGTATAGAAAGGCCCTTTTTTGAAGCCCTTTT